>VZSF01011124.1:363778-406480 GCA_013398295.1 Chionis minor | reverse complement strand
GAACTCAGCCTCTTGGGTGGATGAGAAGCCAGTTGAGAGCTTATGGGTGAGGATTAGCAGCAGGTCAGCACGGGTGATGTTGGTGTGTGTCTGATAGCCTCCTGTAATGAAATGACTAGCTCAGTGAACGAGTGGAGAGCAGCAGATGTTGTTTATCTTGACTTCCATAAGGCTTTTGACAGTGTCTCTTGTAACATCCTCATCAACAAACCAACGGAAGCACAGACTAGGCAAATGGACAGTGAGATAGACTGAAAACTGGATGAACTACCAGATTCAAAGAGTTGTGATCAGCAGCCTGAAATCCAGCTGGAGACCAGTCTCTAGCAGTGTGCCCCAGGGGTCCATGCTGGGTTCAGGTACGGTGCGACATCTTCGTAAGTGACCTGGATGATGGGACAGAGCGCACCCTCAGCAAGATTGTAGGTGATACAGAACTGGGAGGAGTGTTTGATAGGCCAAGTGGTTGCGCAGCCGCTCGAAGGGACCTGGATGGACTGGAGAAGTGAGCAGAGAGGAACCTCGTGAAGCTCAGCAACGGGAAATGCAAAGCCTTGCAACTGGGGAGAAATAACCCCATGTGCTGGTACAGACTGGGGACTGACTAGCCTGAAAAGCAGCTTTGTGGAAAAGGACGTGAGAGTCTCACTGGACAACAAGTTGAACATGAGCCAGCAAATGTGCCCTTGCGGCAAAGAAAGCCAGCAGCATCCTGGGCTGCGGTAGGTTGAGGGAAGTGATGATGCCCTTCAGCTCGGCGCTGGCGAGACACATCTGGAAGGCATTGGCCAGATCTGTGCTCCCAGGAAGGAAACGGAAGGTATCCCTGTGGCAGAGAGTTGCCAACAGCCCTGCTGGAAGCAAGTGACAGGGCCTGTTCTGCTCTGTGCACGGAAATAGTGTGGAAAGGGGAGTGGATGCTGAGGTGGTGAAACTTGCAGCTGATAGAGGTGTTGTAAACTGGCTGTAGCAGTACTGAATGCCTGGATGATAAAATATCAGATGAAGTACAGTAAGTGCAATGTAATTTAATTCAGACAGAGGAAAAACAGTAATAGGCTCTAAATGAGGTATTAACATTTGGGGAGATCTCAGATAGTTTTCCAAACAGCTCTTTGCTGTGAAGCTCCAACTGTAGATTGCACCTATCTGATTAAGGTGTTTAAAACTTTTTTTTTTTCTCTCTCTCTCTTCTCTTTGGCTGTGTGTTTCCCCTGTCACTTTTGTATTTGTGTAATCGTAGCCAGGTGGGAGGTTGGATTTGTTTGCTAATCTGCTTGAAAACTAACTCTATAAAAACCCCTGGGTTTTCAGTAGTTCTAGCTATGGTGAGACCATAGGAGCAGTAAGAGGAGAGGAGGGGCAGCACTTCCCTTCTTACAGTCAGCACAATCTGAAATAAGTTGGAGCCAATTTTGAAGCAGCATTCTGTAGAGTGATTATAAGTTTTTTAAAAATGTGATTATGCAGCTGTACACACTCATTATACACGGACATGCACGTTGTATAGTTCTGGTAACACAATTTGAACAATCCTATTAAAACTAGAAGGTAATTTTTTGTTTTGCTTTTTGTGTTCTTCCCCCAGCAGTACAAATGGGATGCAGTACTAAATAGACTTGGGCTTCTTGAGTCAGAGGAAAAGAAACAGCAGAGAGGGAAATGGTGATCTGTCAAACCTTAAATTAATTAAATGAAACTGATACGGAATAATTTTTCACCACTTTTTTTTTTTTTCCTTGGTATAAGGGAATGCCAGATTACAAGCACAGTAAAACGTGGAGTTTCTTTCCCTCCGCACAGCGAGTACTTTAGTTGAAGGGTCACTGCCAGAATAAGTGGCTGGGGATGAAAGTACTGTGCAGGTTTGCAATCACGGAGATTTGTTGAAGGATGTGTCCGTTGATGGCAATAGCAGAGTCATTTGTGTCCGGTTGTAGATGGGGAAGTACACAGGCTTCTGGATGGAGCAAGGGAGGGCTGTGTTCTTCCTTCTTTCCCAACTGGTCTGATAGCAGGCGGTGTCACAAATGGAGTGCTCGGCTAGACATCTGCTACAGTGCAGGAGGCTAATTCATATGCCTTTTATCACACCCACACGCACCCAGGCACGTCAACTCCTCTGCTCTTACATTCGACGCCTACACTTTTTTTTTTTATATTGCACTGGCATCTATCTGCCTTCATTGGCACATTCGCTGGGTTTGGATTAATGATATTGCCATCAAACATGAAGTAACATGTTTTTACTGTCTACCTTACTCTGAACGTTTTCTGCTCAGGTACTTTATTTTGGTTAGTGTGGAAAGACTGATAGTATAGTTTCCTAAGGACTGGAGCAGTACAGCCAGGTAGACTTTAATTGACGTCTGGAATGAAAATCTGCTAGCTGAATAGCTGACTAGCAGATGAAGAGGGCAGTTCTGTGCTACAGATAAGCAAGCCCAGCAGCCGGGTACACTCGAAGGGCCAGTTCTACTCCCTGTTCACGCCACCCTTGTGCCTCCTTGCCTTTTTCTTTCCAGCAGCACTGCCTGGCACTCCTCTGATGCTGTCGGAATCTAAACTGGCCGAAAGCCCATTACTTTTTTTTTTCTCCTTCCCCTCCTCCCTTCTTTTTTTTTCAATAGGCTTCACTTCTTGCCAGCCTAGCTGTGGTTGTGGGGGCAGACCAAGTGGCAGCGTTGGCGTAGAGAACAGGAGTGCTCCTTCCAAATGCACCCTAGTTGTCGTGTGGTGTTCTAGTGGGTAAGGCTGCCGTTGGGGAGTGTTACCCGTTCCGGAACACTTTTTTTCATTAGTGAGGCCATGTACCTTGTGTATATTGAGTATATCCCCCCTCCCCAAAGTAAAAATGTGTTGAGCAGAAGCTTTACTTCCCCACCCCCACATATTCCTCGTTGCTCTTCTCCTTTTGCAGTTGTGTCCTTTGTTTTGTAGTTTAGTTAAGCATTTCCGTCTCTGATGTAGTATGTAAAGTTTTGGATTTTGGCAAATTCCTGCTACCTAAAATTTCAAAGACAAACTGCATGTATCAGCAGGCTTGAAGATTGGATGTCTGGTAAGGTTATGGAGTGGATGTCACGCTGTTTTGGTTTCAAAGGTCTTGAGCTGTGTTAATGTCCCCAGAGGTGAAGGATATTATGATCAGAAGTGTTCAGTAAACTTGTAATGACTGATAAGGGGGAAGTCAATATGCACATGCTGTCCAGCTGGCGAGACATGCTGTTTGGCACCAGAAAACGTGGGAGGGAAAGGGAGAGAGAACTGTGGTTAGAGGAATATGTGTGTGAGTGGGGAAATAGATCTGTTGCAAAGGACAGGGAGAGTGAAATCATACAGGATACAGGGGAGAGAGCTGGGGCCATTGCGTTGCGCAAAAATAGACCAAAACAGAACATAAATCTGTAGGAAACGGGGTCTTCCCAGGTCTGTTGCTCATAGTGTGCAATTTGTTTGATGTGCGATGACTTCCCCCTGAATGAAGAGGAAAATCTGAGATGAAAGAATCACTTGAGGTATAAGAACCAGAAGTACCATAGGTGTTTGGCATCACTACCAGGGCAGAAGGGATCAATTCAGCCAAGTGGTTTTTGGTTTTTGTTTTGTTTTGGTTTTTTTTTTTTTCTCTCCTGTCGTTGTCATGTAACCTAGGCTTTAGTAGAACAGAGAGAAGGCACAATAAAATCTTTATATAAGAGACAGTTGTATGCCACTCCTAAATCCAAGGAGTTTTATGGGGTTGGTCAGAAGGAGTTTAAAGTGACATGTGGGTACTCCTTTCCGCGTATTACATGAAGCTGGCTCGTGGCTAGGAATGGGGAAATATATTTGAGAATTGTCGTTTAAAATGTATTTTTCAAAGAACTGCTGCAGTTGAAGCAGAAGACTAGCTTTTGGACAATGGACATAATGGAATTAAGTGCATCTTAACAGTGCAGTTGGTATGAGAGAATAATCTAAAAATACAGCGTTGAAATGTCTGACAAGGTCACAGGAGTACTAATGCAGCCACGTGTTTGTATATTAGCATGTATGCAGTCCACGCTCCACCTACTGAACTCATTACGCTGGAACAGAAAACAGGTTCTGTATAAATTGCTTGTTGCAAATTCACTTGGTTTTGAATATGCTGGATTTTCCAAATGCTGCTCTTTTGCAGTGAATTTTCCTTTCAGTGGGGAAGCATTATCATCCAGAATTTGAGCTTTTGGAAGGTGTGTTAGGAAATATTTTATCCCATGCAAACAAATTTGCTAATACCATTGAGTTTTTAATTTTAATTTAGAATGCAGGTTTCTAAAAGTATACTTTAAAAATAACTTTGTTTAAAACAGGGTATTTTGATACCAGTCTTTCAGAAGACTGTTTCCCTGCTCTTGAAAGCAGTAATGCATGGGCATAGCTTCGTTTGGCTGGACTTAGGGTTCAGTTATAACTCTGCGGGACAGCTTGGTCCCACAGTTATATTAGGGATCAGCGTCTAAAGTGGCACTTGCTAATACATTCGTACAGAATGAAGTGTGTTCAAAAGGACGGTTCCTTTAGAATGACATTAGAATGAATTTGGTTTGTGTCTCTTCTGCAGGTAATCGTCTTTTCACTGTGTATGTATTTTACTGTGATATGTGGTCTGTAACTTTCAAAGAAGGTTGTGATTCTGAAAACAAAAATTGTTAGAAGCAAGTGTATTTCCTGACAGTACTTCTCACTTGTTACAATTTCCACTGGCAATGTGAGTTTAGGGTTATTGGGGTTTTTGGTTGGTTTTGGTCTGGTTTGGGTTTTTTTGTTTGTAATCTTTGCTGGAATGAAACTTGTGCTGAACTGAAGTACTAAAGGCATTTGTGAATGTCCTCGTAAAACCACAGTCATGTTTTCTATTCGTCCTTTTGGAAAATAGTGCGTTAGCAGAGAATCCTCAGTAAAATATGTATATGTTCTTTTATTTTTAGTGCAGTAGGTTGAAGCCTTTAGGATTACGTTGTATTTTTAGGGCTGTCTTAATTTTCTTTATATGTAGTGCTTGTGTGAAATAGCCCAATAATAGGTCTTGAGACCAAAACACGACCTGTGGGAGTGAGGGGGAAGTTTATGCTGAAAAACAAACACAACAAAGTACAACTACAGGGAGGATGCGAAGGGTGGAACTGTTATATAGGCCTTCTGAAAGAGAATCAACACTAATAACTTCTCGCAAGCCATTTAATAGCTGTCAGGTAATCATAGTATGGTGTTTTGAGCTTCAGTTTTAATGTGTAAACATACTTGCTTTTCCACTTCTAACCAACAATTTGAATAAATTTTATTCCAGCTGAGTAAGTGTTATTAAATACATTTAAGAAGAAAAATAACTGATGATGTGTTGGAATATTTGAACATTTTCTGTTACCTTGAGGTTAATATAGAAATGCTGAGTAAAACAGAAAAGACGGTCAGTTAGAAATTGGGATCCTACTTGGAATTTTGGTTATCCAATACAAATTATTAATTGGAAACAAATGATCCAGAAGTGAATTCTATAGATGAGTAACATATAGAAGAGGTTCCACTGGGGAAAGATTTAGAAGATTTAGAGTTTTGCATAACCTGAAACATGAAATGTCTCGTATATGATGCATACAAGCAAAATGATGGTATTTTTGCCTTCTGTAAAATACTAAGAGGTCTTGCAAATATAAGGCAATACTTACAATAAATAAAAATATTTATGTTCAAAGTGCTTGTATTCTGTAAATATCAAAGGCATCCAAGTAGGATTTTTGTTCCCATAGGTAACAAAAACCCCACAACCCTGCATTTACTTTGCCTAGAATATAAGGGTAAAGCAGCCAGCTGTTAGTACTTCTGTTCCTTGACCTGCAGTAACCAAGGTTAAGAAATGTTCATAGGGGTTTTTTTTTTAATAAATGTATTAGTATATTGATAAGGGTAATTATTTTAATCTTCATGCCTACTCTATTTTTTTTGGCATATTTAAAGTCTTTTGGAAGCCCCCATCGTAGTGGTATTTGATATTCCTCACTAGACTCTGGGGTTTTAGCATGAAAACACTGCTTCAGGTCAACATCTCCTTAACATTTAGAATTTGTTCCTATTTTGTAGTTGGGAACCGATACAGGAGGAACTGTGTGAGTGAAGGATCCTATATCTAAAGTTTCCTCAGCTCTGAATTTCTGGTTTGACTTCTTAAATATACTGTAAAAGTTAGGCCCAAAACTTGATGACTATTAAGAGTTTCTGGCAGCCTGGTGAGATTTTTATATTTTTTTTTTTTTTAATAGGAACAGAGCAATTCTACAGATACCATGTACACTGGCCAAAGGTCTTTTCTTGGTAGTGTTGCAGAATTGCCACCCTCACCAGTGTTTTGTAGTGTCATGTTTAGTTAAGCCAACAAAAGTATAAGTGACCTCCTGTGGAAATCACGCAGGAGAAAATCAGTGCAAACTGCGCACTGCCACACTGGTGCCCTGAAGATTTGCACCCTCCCGAGATACCTTGAGGGCTTTTTTTTTTTCTTTCTGTTCCTGATAGAAGAACGTTTGGTATTGTGTTTAGCGAGTAAAATTACTGCTGCTTGAACAATGTTTTTCAAGTTATTTTTTGCTCTTTTCTTACACGGTGCTATCACTAGAATGATTGATAACTTATTTTTTTCCCAGTCTTTGTCTCTTATCTAGTAGGTTAATGGTATCTTAGTAATACTTTTCGGTATGTTCAGAATGGTAAAAATCTTGGCGATTTTGTTTACGGCAAAATACTTACTCCCGAGTTGCAGCTGCCTTTTTTTCATGCTACAGAAATGCTGTCTTTTAGAGAAAATGGATGGAGACAGTTTGTGTATCCGTAGATCAGCTCGCCTGTTCTCTTGAGGGATAACTTCACCGTGTGTGGTGTTATTTCTGTGCGTGCGCATGGTGGACCTGAAAAATGGGACGTTGTAGCGTCCTTGTATCCTAAGTAAGGTTTGACAAATTAAATGAATTCCTAACAAAGCTGTCCCTTTCGTTTTGGGTTGGCATGGTGGCGTTCTGAATGAAATTCTGTCCTGTCTGATGTAGGTGGACATTTGGGTTGGGAGATGCAAGGCTCTCATGGGAGGGGAATGTCATGCAAGGAGGGGAAAAGAGCTTGTTCTTCCCCAACTGCGAGGCTCTCGGCGGGGGGAAAAGAGCTTGTTCTTCCCNAAGAGCTTGTTCTTCCCAACTGCAAGGCTCTCGGAGGGGAAAAGAGCTTGTTCTTCCCCAACTGCTCGCTCCCGAGTACTCCGTTCGTTCCCAGGGTGGGTGAAAGGGAATTTTGGGTGCGGGTAGAGCTGACCTGAACAAAGCGGACCCCCGGGCGGGGCTGGGGAGGGGTTGGTCTGGCCGCTGTGACCTGCGGCCGCGCCGCGACAAGGGATGAAAGAGTTCTGTTCCCTATTTCGGGCGAGGACGCCGGCGGCTCTCGGGCCGAGATGCCATTTTAAGAGGCTGGAAGCGGCTCGGCGGGGCGGGAGCAGGGGCGGGAGCAGATCGGGTTCCCGGCCCCGCATTCCAGCGCCGCCCCGCTCGGCAGCGCCGGGCCGGCCCCGGCAGCTTCCAGGGGCTGGGGCCTGGGAAGGGGAGCCCGGCTCCCGGCCTCCAGCCCCTCTCGGCGCCGCTCTTCCTGCCGGCAGGAACGCCGCCTCGCCCTGCCCTTCGCCGGGATGCCGGGGGTCTGGGCTGGCGGCGAGCGAGCCTGAGGACTCGTTAGCAGAGAACCCGACGTGGGGTTTACGTGTCAGAAATCCTCCTTTAATTTCGCTTAGCCGTAACAGCGTTTATAAGGGCTTTCTGGAAGCCTCTTCCAGAGGGCTTCCAATAATCTGGAAGATTATTGTCCTTAAAATATTTCTTTGAGGGCTAGGAAGTTAATTATGCGATATGTTTATTTCCTCGTCGTTTTTGCTATCTGTATTTACAGTATTATGTAAATTCTACGTAAATATTTACTTCTTTTTCATGGAGATAGAGGTTCGTGTGTTTTGCTTGTTTTCCCATCCCTTCCCATGGATACGAAATAGCAATTTGAAGTAATGTGTTTTAAAGATCCTATAATTTCCATCTAATGTTTGCGCTGCGGTGGTACTTGGTTGTTCCTCGGCAGAACAATGGTTGTGTACTTAGTGCACGCTTTTTAAAGCCTTCGCCATTTAAAAAAAAAAAAACTACAGGAGAATATCATTAAGGTTTTTTATAATAGAACTGTGTTTGTATTTCAAGTCTCAAGCTGACTTTGGAACAGAACGCTCCGTGGAATATTTATTGTAGTTGTTACAGTGCAAAGATACAGCAACGTCAGCTTGTATCTCCTCTTCCTGGAGGGTCATTAACATGTGTCTTGTGTACTTTCCTGAGGCTGCATAAATATTTTCAGGTAAAAGAAACTAAGGAGGAAATCTTACTTTGAAGCTCTCACCGTGTTGTGTTTTGGGTTTTGGTACGTTCTTCCCCCCACCCCGTTTTTAATTCAGGTTGTAAATCATTCTGCCAGTTGGGTGTTTGTAAGTGTTGACCTTTTTTTCCCTCTACTTTCTGTATCACAAAAATTGGGTAAATAAAGATTCTAGATTTTCTTTAAGAGCTAAGTGTGGCTCTTGGGAAGATTCAGCAAGGGCACGAGATACCACATGTATTGGAACCTAAATGATGACTACTGTGTATCAAGTGCTGTGAAATGTACAAAGCAAACCAACTGCCAAAATATCTTTTCTAGCAACTGGTTGGAGTTGTATTATTTGTAAAATAATATGAAGCTCTTAGATCATGGGATTTTTCTTCATGGCATGTAACCTCTTCGTAGCAGAAGAGGTAAAATGATCCTGGTTGTGGTTAGCAGTGCAGCTCTCTTGTCAAAGGAATTCCTTTTATTGCCCTCCCTCCTCTCACAAATAAAAGCAATCACCCCCTGAAATGAGGAGTCCTATGTCAAAATTCTGCAGTTGTTTTCGTTAGCATGAAGTGCTCGCAGAGAGTATCTAGTTCTGGTGAAAATTCTGTCCAAGAGTTGCTGCTGCTCTGTCCCTGAGCTCCCCCAAACCAAAGGGATTGAACTGATGACTTCTGTTTCACCACAGGGAGTCCGGGTCTCTTACCTCTCCTGGCAGAAGCGTCTCTGGTACAGGTTGGATAATCTTTCTTCTCCTCAGCCTGAACATGAGAAAGCTAGTCTCGACTGCTTACTGTCCTCTCTACAAGTTTAAAATCTGAACATAAACTTTTTGGGAAGATTGAGTTTACCCTAAGGTCAATAAAATTTCACCTTAAGAGCAAAAATGAAAATGGATGCTTTATCTCGTTTCTTAGGAAGACCATACACAGTAAAAATAGATTACTTGATCACCCCCTCTACTTTTTAGCCAAATTCTTCTTAGTGTTTTCTGAACTCATTGTGTCCCACACTGTATTTCAAAATGTTTTTAGTGTTGGTTAAAAAATGTTTATTTCAAAAAAAGCAGTATGTAGCAGATGCAGCTTCTGTTGAGAATGCGTGAAGGTAACTGCTAAAAAAGAAAAAAAAACAAACCACAAAACACCTTTTTTTTTTTTCCTGTTCCAGTGTGTACATCTATAATGGGTTTCAGTGCGGTTCAGATAGTTTCATCATTTTCAAGCTGAGATCTCAGTGTATATAATGCCTAGAAGTGAGAAAAGGACAATAAATGCACACGTGATGTATTTTCCTTGGGTACTTGTGCCAGTTCAGAAACTTCAAGCAGTCTAACTGTGGCCCTGAAGCCCCTGCGCTGAGATCCAGGGTAAATTAATGGATGCAGAACTCTGGCTAAAACGCTCCTGCCTTAGTTGAAGTAGAGTTTAGCTGCTGTAGTCACACTGTAAGTTAGCAACGAACGTATCTGAATTATGTTGCATCTGCCCATGCATGCTTACCTTGCAAAATGTTTGCATAGATGTTCTGTTCATTAAAAACACTTCCCTTAATCTGCCGTGGCAAGCAACAAAATTATTTTGGCGCTAAAATAGCATAGTATTTGAGCTAACAACCTTGGAAACCGAGGATATGCTGCATGTTTCCAGTGTTACTTTCCCTGTAAAACTGTCTCAGGTATTTGTTCGCCTATCTGATAGGGCAGTGAAATCATGGGTCGTTCTGTGCCTTTCACTTCTTTTATTGTATTCCATCTAGCAATTGTGGTGACCACGTTAAGCCATTTCATTGTCCTCATCTGTAAGAAACCCAACCTATCTAAAAACCCAAACCCAAACAAAACCCCGCCACCAAACACATCACATCAGTTATTTGAGGAACCTCCTCCTTTGGTTACACGGGGTACTGACTCTGGTCTGCAACTCTCGTTGCAGAGTAGTGGGATCAAGATTAAACCTTTTGCTTTAGACCTTGTAGAGGTCTCTTCCAACCTCTGTGAGTTGATGGTTCTATCTGACGGCATCTTGGATACGTGGGGTTGTCAATTCCTGTGGTCACCGTGTCTTCTTCCAGAGCTCTGGCAATTTGTCTCTCATCTGATTTCTAACCCAGTCTAATAGGTTGCTTGGTTGGTCCTTTTTAATTGGCATCGTTTTACTCAGCCGAGTTAGTGAATGGAGGATGGGAGCAAACTCTGCTTGACCGGTGTTCAGCTGGTGTTCAACACCAACCGTGTTAGTTTATCTGGCTGCGGTGATTAAATTTGCTTGGTATTTTGTATCAGGGAGTTACACTGAACTTCCAGTTTTCATTTTATAGTTTGCAAGTGTACCACCATCTTCCTTTTGTATCACAGCTGAGGGAAGAACTCAGTTAATAGATGTGGCACTGAGTGATGGCCCTTTTTAAGGGTCAGATTGGTGGGATTTTCTAGTAGATCTTTCTTTAGAAGGAGACTTCATGGGTGTGTTTTTTTTTTCAATTCACCTCTAAAATTAGTTACTTGTAACTAACATTTGTTTATTTCAAACGGCCTGAGTTCTGGCTTTCTAAAGGTCTGGGTTGGGGCATAAAAAACTATGTAGACTACTTTCTCTGTTTATCCCCCAGTCTTCTATTCCTGATTTAAGTCTGTCTTTATACAGAGAACTGAGGCAGGAGAGCTGCCAAACGGTTTAGTGCTACAGGCTATCTGAAAATCTCAATCTGAATATTTTGTCAGTGGGAGCTATTGAGTGGATGCCTAGCATTTTTCTGAATTTTTTTTTTTTTTTAGTCTGACCACTTAGTTGTCTAAGTAGATTTGGGCTCCTATTTTATTTTAAATATTAGTATTTGTATTAGCAAAAGTACCTGTACATAGTCTTGTGCCACAGCGGTTACTAAAGTTTTTTAAAATTATGGGTGTTTGTGACCTGGGAAAGAGAAAATAATACGATGGATGTTAAATGTTGTTTGTTTCTAAGAGCATATTTGAAACAATGGAAAGACTTTAAAAAATGTTGAAGTTCTGAAGTGTTTCTTCTGTCAGTGTTGGATTTGGCCAGGGTTCACAAACATGAGAAACAATTTGGCAGGAAAGGAGTAACTCTTAACGTACTTCTTGCAAGTCCCGTGATTTTTCTGCAAATGTTAAAATCCCATTGTAGGACTTAGAAGGGGGGAGTTTATTTTGAAGTGAACTGAAAGTAGTTTTATTCCTTTCTTTTGCAAGGTAGGATGCGAAATGGCTATAGGTGGAACTGTTGGTCTGTAAGCAATTATTTTTAAATAGATACAATCGAAAACTGACAGTAAATTTTTTCAGCATAAGTTTATGCACATTGTGTTTTCAGACTCAAGAAAGGACAACAGTATCATTTCTGTAATAATACGTAATAAACTCTGACAGGTTTTGAATTGGTGTTCTGGCTGTCTGCAGGTTTTGCATGAGTAAATCATTACATTCTTTTTCCAGTTGGATTTTTCTTGGCTGTGTTGCCAAACGTGAATGTTATCACTCAGCTCCACAGGCTCCTTTTTATTTTAAATGTTTAAATCAGACTGTTTAAGAAACCATGTTGGAACGTGGTGGAGAACCAGAAACCTTCAGGCAAGGCCGACGACTGAACTAGAGAAAATTCCACAGATGCTGAAAGCAAGAATCTTTTTCACCTATTCTTTATATATTTTCCAAGTATCAGCTGTGGACTGGCATTAAGTAAGATCTCCTAGCCTATCCTCTTGTTGCTACTTTTTTCAATTTAGACTATTTGAAAATGACAATTTCTATACTGCACGTATACAAATGTATGAAGATAACTTCGAAGGACCAGCGTTAGCTTGCACGTCATGTTTACTTGTAAGATGGGGGGTGTATGAATTAGGACCGAAAACAAAATAATCCTTTATTTGTTTACATTGTGTGTTGATAGCAGTTGTGCAACTGTTATTTTTTTCTGTAGTCTGGGGTTTTTTTTTTCCTCCCCAAACATCATTAGAAGGTAGAAATATAAGCATTTCATATCCTTCTTGGCTTTTATTTAAAAGTCTGCATTTGATGTTTTCCTTTTTGTTACTGTTTTTAATTAAAATTTATTGCAACATCAACAAGAAATAGAATGGATCCGTAAACTGGAACGCTTTCTCAAATATGGCTGTAGTTTTATCAAAGAAAAAATCAAGAAACTGTCAGGCAAATACAACTGTGTTTTTATTAAGTGGGGTGGGGTTTTTTTTTTGGTCTTGTATTAATTCGGGCTTTAAAAAACAGTCTGTTTCCTTGGAATTCCAGGCTTTCTTTCTTGTCATTTGGTTTGGGGTTTTTTTGTGTTAAATACCATTACTGACAGAAAAGTAGAGGTGTTCTTGCAGAAGAATTGTTCCTCTCCTGATATATTCTTTGTAACCAGCTGTATTTGAAAACTGTCTTACATTAAAAGTGGCTTTTTTGTTTATTTTTTAGTAGCACATAAATGAATAGCATCAGAGGAAGCCTTTTTTAGGGAGGATAAAATAAAGATAATAAGATAAAGGTAATAAAGATAAGACCATGTTATAGCCTACTTCCCATTATAATTTTTGTGTGGTGTTTCTTCGTACTGCAGTAGCAGAAATCATGAGTTCAGTGGTTTCTAGATTCTCCATAAACGATTTTAGTTTCACTGTTGCTGACAGTGGCTTGGAAAGCTCTTTATCTGCTTTTCAGTAGTAGCTGCTTATCCTGGTCGTGCTGTTTAATTCGTGTTTCACACAATTGTTTGTCCTAAAAGCATAACATCGGAACAGTCTAAAGTAGTAAATGTGCTTTTCTCTTTTAAGTGTTGTACCCTGCAGTGCATTTTTAGCGAAAAGAAGCCCTTGTCGCTCATCAAAATGCATCCAACTTTCCCTGTAAAGTTAGACCTAAAGCTGTGAAAACTTCTAACGTTCACAAACACATGAAAGAAGGAGCAGGTGACTAAAGAGCGTGAGAATTGTAGACGCCTAAATTTATTATTTTTCTAAAAATGTGGAAAGCATTTTTTTAAAAATAATCTACGTGCTGAAAGACCTGCGGAGAAGTAATGTAGGATTACTGTGCAGTAATGGAAAAGTTGTGTATCATTACTTCATGTGCAGTAGACAGTTTGCTTTTTCTGATGCTGCTGTGTGCACCTGAAGCAGCACGGCAGCGACGAGGAGCTTTGGGATGGCACTTACTTCCCTTGCTGGGTGGCTAGATTGAATTCTGGAGTATCTTAACTTCTGTCTGGGGAGGAGCAGTAGCTGTAACAAAGTTGTTCTCTCTTGCACATCTTTTCCTTACACTTTTGTTACCCTAAACAGTCTTCCTCCTCTTCATCCCACTCAAAGTATAAATATTTTCAGTTATTCAGTTATTTAAGACACCTTCCTATATTCGTGGCTGATAAACTTTTCTTTGTTATGACTTTTGAGGCTGATGGAGGGTGGAATCTTGTTCTTCCTCCTCCTATTGATACACCTTTGAAAGTCTCATCAACAACTCGAACAGACAGGTATTGCTTCATCCTGCTAGTGTTTTTCCGGTATTTGGCTTAACATATTCTGTATCTTTAAGAGCATCTTGATCATGTAGTTCTCAAATGATGGGGTGTCTTTTTTTGACACACCCCCCCTTCCTCAGGCAGGTAACAGGGTTCTGAACCTGCTTTTCAGTTTGTCAATTCTAAGATCACGTTACAAGTAGTGTGGTAAGAATTATGTATCTCAACTGCTGCTATTTTTCAGTATCTAAGAATGTTCCTCTTGAGATAAATTATAAATATTTTGCTGCTTTTAATAAGGAGGAACTATGGGCAGGTCTCAGCTTATTTAACCAAAGAAAACACCACCCTGCACCCCAAGCAGCCAAGACCCCACCTCCCGCAAACCAGTTTTCTGGACTGTGCACGGAAGAACTGATTTGTCGTTGTACAAACTGCAGTGCATTAGAGTCTGTTGACAAAGAGATAAACCTTACCCCTGAGTGACCGTGTGGACAGGGAAAGCCCACAAGCTCTTCATTCATCAGAAGAATTCTTGTATGCTTCAGTCTTTAAGCTTTTTAAGTTGTATCTTGAAGAATATGTATTGGGAGGGTTCTCCCCTCTGCCTCGCAAGTTGACTCAGAAAACACAACCTGAGGCTGTTCAATGCCTTTGCCAGCCTTGGCAAGAGTTACTAGTCCTGTTCAAGGACACTATTGGGAGTTTTTGGGTTGGGTCACGCGTATCTGTGTCCCATGCCATCATTGCTTCCTCTTTGTGTTCCCTACTCCCTTCTCGGATTTTAGGAGAGGCCAAGACCCATCTAGTCTTTGGTGGCTTGGCAGTCTAAAACTCATTTAATCAGATCACTGAATTATCCTGTAACATTCTGGTTTATTAGAGACAGATATCCTGTATTTTAAAGAACGTGAGAATTTCTGGGGCTCACCTGACTTCCAGAGATACAAGCGTAAGCAAAACATATTACAGCATTTTGAGCTCACCCTTTTGTGGGTTTCCTGTAACTTCAAACTATTTTTTTGTTCTTACCCAAGATACTCTTTTCCTTTCTAAGTAAGGATGAGTTAGATTATGGAGATGCTTATATTACACTAATGGCAGGCATCTGCTCTAGTGACTGCCAGCATATGATTGCATGCTTCTTTGATCAGGATGTAGTTGCATTGCTTAGATCTTTCAAGTTCTGTTTTCTTTTTAAATATAAAGAGCTGTAAGCTTGTTATTGAGTTGTTGTGTGGTTCTGTTTAAATATACTCAAATATTTGTTCTATTTTAGTTTTGAGAATATACTGATGTGACAAGGAATGTGCAAGAGTACTGCTTCTATTCAGCAGAACTTCTGTTTAAACATATTTATTTCTGCTCACTTTAGTAACTTTTATTGTCTTGTGACTTCTAGAGACAGCAGAACCAAGTCAGGCTTTCTAACCTTCCTCATGTGCTTGAAAGCTGTTTCCTGACTTGCAGTGCTGTGTACTTCAATAAATCACTTGAAATAAATGCAAGGGCGTATCTGGGGTACATACTTTCTTTTGCAGTATCTTCCACCGTTAATGGAATGTCAAGAAAGTAACGTGGTTTTGACCCTGGGCTGAGCTGGTAGGGCTGATAGTTAGAAAAGCTGTGTACTTCTGTGTGACGATATGAAAGATACTCCAATAAATGGAGCCTGCTGCTGCTGCATGGCTATGTAATCTGTGTCAATTTTAGTTATTTTCAAAGCTACTTATTAAAAGATGGAAGGTTGTTTCATCCTTCCTAACATGTGGTTTATAAGGAAGGGGCTACAGAAAAAACTGTGTTCTTTTACATTTTAAAAATATTGGAATACTGAACTTGTTCGTTCTTGGCTTTGTAAGACATGTAATCTTATAAATTTTAGATCCATAACCTGTACATTTTTCCCCGTGATTGTTTGTTCCAACAATTTCATTTCAGATTTGAACACGCAAAAGTGATCATGATAATGTGTATATAACTTCCTTTTGTAATCTCATTTAGTTATGTGGTATACATATGGGAGTTTCAGTTGATGTACCTTGCTGTAAAAAGAAAACAGAGGCAAAATGTAAATAAGCGATCCTTTAGGAGAACCTGACTTCTGTTGTTTACTTTCAGTTTGCTCTGGGACAGCCTTTCACCTTTCTGCCCCTGAATAAGGAAGCAGCTGTCCTGAACTGGGTATTCAGTGAATACTCTTGGAAACTCTCCAGTGTTGAAATCTATCAGCACTTGCAAGTGGCTTGCGTTCTAGTCAACCAGGGAATGCCAAAGTTCCAGTAAGTCATTAGTGGGCTGAAATTTGTTTCTGCAAGGAGTAAGGAAATTCAATGTCTTTCTGGTTCGGTGGGAATGATGTTATGGTGTAAAGGCCTACCTGAAGACTGACGCTTCAGTTGCATTGTTATTATCTATTCAAAGTATGAAAGTATTCCAAGGAATGCTCCTGTTGGTGAGTTTTGTAAGTCACATGCAAGTTTGTCACTTCAGCGTACACCTAGATGAGGCTGAATTTCTTTGGAGCCCGAGAGGTGTTCAGCTGCAGTTGGGCCCTTTTCTCGCCGAGTCTTTGAGTAGTGCTATGTGTGGTCTGTATTCTGTGACGCAGAAGATTAAAACACAGAAACATAAAAGATAATCTGACAACCTTATATGGAAGCTTTTGTTGCCTTCCCCTAAATTTCACAATATTGATTGCTGCTTTACAGATAGTTCTGTAAGTTGCTAAGGAGGAGGCAGCTGCTAGGATAGTAGGTAAAAACATTTAGCTGCAGTTTTACCTCTAATTTTATAAAATGGATGTCATGCGTTTGAAGTGTTAAATCAGCTGAGGTTCATATAGATCTTTAGTGTAACCTATAAAGAAGCTGACAATGTTAAATGTTTTGCTGGTTCTTTTATTTCTCTTTCTATTAACCTTGGTACTTGATTGACGGTTTAATAGAATCCAGATGATTCTCAGTGTAGAAAGGGACAGAGGTTACCTCTGTATTTGAACTCCTTTTTGCATTTTTCTTAGTTAAAGTAAGAATTTTACTCACTTATTTGGGTAGGAAATGAAATACCTAAGTTAAAGGAACTTGTGAAGATGCTCTGTTTTCCTTGCTCTTAAATATCCCAGAAAATAATAACGGAGCAGCAATTACTTAGGGTAATTAATAATTTAAAATGTAGCTGTAAAATTTATTTTAGCTTTTTGTTTAGAGATACAGGTTACATAGTGTAATAATGTATACATCTGAAATAGCTCTACTTCCATCTTTTCCAAAGTTTTGGGGTTTTTTTTGAGTTTAAATACTGTTAAACTAGCAACAAGTGGGACGGTGCTGGAAAGAGAAAAGATCTTCCTGTGATGGTCCATCCAGTGGAGCTTTGTCTCCGCTAAATTCAAAGTGGTCCTGTACATGGGGAGCTCTGCTTGGTTAGTCTGAACAGAGCTACGTGTGTTGTTTTCAGGTTTGAGGAATTTTACTTGAAACTGTTCTCTGTTCATGGACTTCAGGCCAAAAGGAAACCCACATAAATGCCTACCTCGGTGTGTGGCGTAAATGCACTTAACTGTATACGTATCCAGTATGCCTTCAGCAGTCTTCTCGCACTAGAGAATCCACTGCAGTCATGGCTGAATCGGTCTATAATTGATAAGTCTTTAAAGTGTATTTCCTGTTTGAATTTAGATGAGATTCAAATGTCAGCTGCGGGCTTTTGTGCCTTCGCTAAGCAGAAAAAGCTGCTAGTGTCAGAGGGTTTTGGTTGGGGTATTTTTCCCTTTTTTTTGTTAGAAGTCACATTAAAGCAACAATGTCAAGTATCTTATGTTTCTTGCAGCAGGGCGAGCTTTCCAGAACTAAAATAAACATGAAAATTTCAAAAACATTGTTGAACAATGTAACTATCACAAATGTACATATTTCCCTGATGGTCTCTCTCAGTGTTGGTGGAAAGCTTTTATGTTATTCTTTATGCGACTCTGGAACTCAGAGAGTGAAGTCTAACCTACTTTCTGTGCCTCCCAAGAATAAAATAACTTCTCATTTGGAGTGTATTTTCCTACAAAGCATGTATTAAAACGTGTGGTCGTATTTCAGGAGTCTTCTCCCACCCCAAGTATGCTTAATTGGCAAAAAACAATTTAAGCCTGCTTTCTCCCTTTTGCCCCTTCTTCCACGCGCGTTGTGCTCATCCCTGTAGTGAGGTGTCTTCAGCAAGCGCAGCAGAGAGTGATCACTTGTGTTCATCAGGTCTATCTCGGAACGCCCTGTTCATCCACAACTTGTAGGATGATGCTTTAACTTCTATATTAGTATATTATAATGTGTCTGAAGGAGAGCGTCTGTAAGTAAGTTCGTTAGCATACATCAGCGTTGTCGGAGTGATTAAAGGTATGTGCAGGATACCAAGCGTGTCGGAGTTCTCAGCAGGCAGATGGGCGCTTCTTAGCTTAGGTGGTAGCCAAACCTCCGGTACTTCTAGGGCTTTGTTGACAAAAACTTCTCCCTGGCTGAAAAAGCTATGGATTTAATTTAGTCATTCTTTTTCAAGTCCTTTTTTTTTCAGGATAGATCCCATCTTTTACAGTATTTGTTCATAGAAGGTGGTTTTGCTGTATAAAAAGAACCTGTTCCCAGGCAGTTAACTGGAAGAAATTCTGTATTGTTCTCTGCAAGTCGCCTGTCACCAGTATTTACCACAATTTTTTTCATTGTGAGTTTTCTAAAAGAAATAATAATAATAATAAAAAAAAAAAAAAAAAAGAGGGCACCAATAGTCCTGTACATTTGTAGAAGAGAATTTGAGATGAACTGGAATTCTTTACCATTACTTGTGAATACGTAAATGGGTAGGAAATGCGAGAGGCCAGATCAGATATTTAGGTAACTATACAGCATGTCCAGGACCTTGGTGCTGAGTTTTCCTGCCCTGCGTTTATCTGTGGGCTTCACGTCTATTCTGTACGGGGTATTTTTTTCACAAATCTGTCATCAGAAATCTTAGGTCAAGTTGAAAGGGTCTGTGATTTAGTGGCCAAAGAACTGCAGGCGATGTAATATTCTAGTGTTCTGAATGTATAATTGTTAGACTTAATAGCTGAGATGGCTGAGGATTTTTGAGCAGCTTAGTCTCTACACTGAATTACCCATCTGTATTACTTCCTACATGATGCAGCATTGCCATACTCTAACCTGTTCACCTCTGCTGGAGCTGTGGTGGCCTGAGTATTACTTGCGATTTTTCTTCCAATTCTCCTAATTTTTTAATTTTTTTTCCTGAAATAACAACGTTTGAAGAAATTTCAGAGACCAAGTATGCAGGGATAAGTCCCTAGGACAGACTTCTTAATAAAAGATTTCTGATTCCATAATTATAGCTTTCTTTTGAATTGCCTTTTGGGGGGGGCGGGGCTAACCTCTTTTGCAAAAAAAAAGACAACTTTTGTTTTCTGGGGATGGGACTAATAGTTGTCTCAATTAAAAAAACCCGTCGTATTGTATCAAGAAGATTATTACCCTGTTTTTTTAAACAGATGAAAGAAAGTTCAGTCTGCTTGAGATCAGATACAATCAAACGCCACCAAGGTAATTTCATATGGGTTTGTGGATTATAAAGCACTCTTTCACTTTTTCTTTTATATAGAAGGGGGGGGTTGTACCATTAAATTACAAAAAATGGTAAAGCTTTTAGTTCTGTATCTTCTCTGCCAAAGACTTACAGTTAGTCTGTAACATCAGTTAATTGCAGAAAGCCAGAACATCTCTTTAGGTAACCGTGTGGAATTTGCATCGGATTATGATTTTCTAAAGTTTCGTCCAAAAGAATGTAATCTAGAGACCACAGAAACACCTTAACTTTAGATACTGCGCTTGAACCGAATGCGTTCTGAAGTTGTCTAGAATAGTTTGAAATGTTTTTATATGCCTTTGTTTTGTTGCACCGTGTTGCACCGTTAGTGACTTTAAAGAGAGCGGGAGATTGAATGTAATGTATTTTATTTTATCTTTAGCTAAGAGCCGTTGTCTGTAAAAGGCTCCTTGATTGTCTCCTCTAAAGCCTTTTTTTGGGAGTTTGGTTATTCTCCAAATGTTCTCTCACTATTTCACAGAAATGAGGTGGTATTTTGGGGAATATGGATGGGCCTACTGGGAAGCAAAGTATATATTTCTATATCCTTATGTAGATGATTATCAACAGCTGGAATCTCCAAAGGATGCACAGATCTTTTGCAGCATTCTAAGCCATCCCATCTGCTTCCTATTTGAGCATCCTTATTGTAGTCAGTTTTTCCCAAAGCAGTATTGATAAGCCATAACTAGTCTCAAGGAAAAGCACTTTGCAATACATTTTAATAAAATTCTACTGTTTATTAAAGTATGACTAATCAGTTATAGAAAATAAAGTATGCATTGTGGCACTTATCACTAGGCATTACATCAATAGGAGCATAAATGTAGGGTTTGGTGTATAAGTATGAAGGCTTTTGTCCATGTTGCTGAAATGATGCACACTGTATGAATTTCATCTAAATGTACTTTCCTTGCTTTTGTAGTCACTGCCAATTTTAAGATTTAATGATAGTTGACCTATTCTTTCATTTTACTTTATAATGGTGGAAACAAATGCAAATTTTAAGGTTTATATGTTTTAACAGAACTTAAACAGATTTTATTGAGCAAGGCAAGAATTCTATGCTTTTATATCTCTAAAGCCAATACGACTTTTGTTTTCGGTACAGGCCATTTAATAAAATACGTGCATTTTTATAGCTCCAGGGGAAAAAATAAATGTTCGACTCTGTGCCAGCTACTAACTTCTGAACCTTAAGGTTTCCATAGTCTTTTTAAATAGTTCTCATCACTTGCAACCAAAATGCATGATGACTGGCCTTCAAGTGTTTTCTGTGTGTCAGATCCAATAGGGGAAACCATTCCTACTTTGAGCGTTCTGCTGTGAAAGACTGAGTTACGACAGAGATGCAGGTGTTTATTTTGCTTTGGGGGAGGAACACTTTTGAGCTAATAAAGAAGTGTTTTATGATTTTTAGAAAAGCGTTAATTGTAAAGACTCTTAGTACTTGAAGTCTGTTTAAACTGCCAAAAATGTCTAGATCTGTTTGTATTCTTATATCTGAATGAAAAAGTAACATTTTGAGCTCCAGCATATGTTTCCCCAGGAGTGTTATTTTATTCTCTTGAATGTTGGAGTAGTCCACATCATTTTCTGTAGGAAAACTTATCTACCTGATAAGTCCGTTCATGGTGATGGCCTTTAACCATTTGGGGAGGAGGGGGATGTTTGAGGTGTCTCCTGATTTCCTTAAAGATGCTGTCACGCTTCCATGTGTTCAGAGCTGTTGAGGTGATGGCTCTGACTTAGTGGTTTGCTGAAGTCAGTGAGCTCTGTAGAAAGGTTTTCTCATTCCCAACTATGTGCTCCTGTCACCTGTGTTTCTTGCCAGAAGTTGCCAACCTCACAAGCTGTGTTTAATGTGATTCTTCGTGGCTATGTGTATTGGGTTTGCGTGGCAAGGGTTTGGTAGATGGCGGCTACAGGGGTGGCTTCTGTGAGGAGCTGATAGAAGCTTCCCCTGTATCCGATAGAGACAGTGCCCGCCGGTTCCAAGACCAACCTGCTGTTGGCCAAGGCCAAGCCCATCAGCGATGGTGGTAGCACATCTGGGATGGGGGAAAAATAGCTGTGCAACAGCAACTGCAGTGGGAGAGAGAAGTGAGAACGTGAGAGAGCAACAGCCCTGCAGACGCTCAGGTCGGTGAAGAAGGAGGGGAGGATGTGCTCCTGATTGCCCTGTAGCCCTTGGAGGTCAACAGATATCCACCTGCAGCCTGTGGAGGGCCCCATGCTGGAGCAGGTGTGTGCCCAAAGGAGGCTGTGACCCCATGGGAAGCCTGGGCTGGAGCAGGCTCCTGGCAGGACCTGTCATCCCACGGAGAGAGGAGCCTCTGCTGGAGCAGGGGAAGGTTGTGAGGAGTCCTCTGCCTCAGGAGGAAGAAGCTGCAGAGATAACATGATGAATTGACCACAACCCCCGTTCCCTGTCCCTCTGTGCTGCTTGGGGAGAGAGGGAGAAAAATGGGGAGTGACGTTGAGCCCAGGAAGAAAGGAGGAGGGGTGTGGGGAAGGTGTTGTACAATTCAGTTTATTTGTCATTACCCTACTCTAGTTTGATTGGTAATAAATTAAACCCAAGTTCATAAAATTTCCCCAAGTCGAGTCTGGTTTGCCTGTGACAGTAATTGGTGAAAGCTCTCTCCCTGTCCTTATCTCGTTGTATTTCCTCTCTGCCGTCCAGCTGAGGAGCAAAGTGACAGAGTGGCTTTGGTCAACCCAGGGTCCGAGCCAGGGTCAACCCACTACACTTTGGTTCGATTTAAAAATGAAAGAAACCAAACGTTAATCCTGCACACACATACAGAGGCATAAGTCAACGCGACAGAACATTAGTGCAGTTTGGGATCTTGTTTGCTCTATAGTGTTTTGATAGTGCCCAAGACCATGGGATTTTTAAAGGGTTCCTGAAAATGTTTCTCACTATTTGAATTACTCGTAAAAAAGACAAATTAAAGAAATACTGGACCTTTTGCAGGAATCTTAGGGGGAGGGAGAAGAGGATCACCTATCAAAATGTGGTCTAATATGCCTGCAGCACAGACAGAAGCTAGATTTCATTGGCTCTTTTGTCTGAGAGAAATTGAAGTCTGGGCAGCGTTCCCAGGATCAGTATTATGATAAGAATGCGCGCCTCTGGGTCTGTGTGCCAAGTGATCAGATTTTGCTCTTGCTTCCATCCACGCAAGGCAACCTATTAGCCAGGTGGTCAGTAGGACACAGCGAGGGTCTGAAGCATGCTGGAGAAGTTGACTATGAAATTTGCCTGATGGCTAAACAGCATGGAGCCCAGGTATTTCTTGATAAATTTTTGAAATTCGGGGAGGCTTGTGACATCCACGGTATCACGACTAGTCTTACGTTTTCAGGGATGTCAAAGGTAGCAGAAGATTGTTAATCGTGGGGCCAGTCTGTCTTCAGCGTCCTGCCAGAAAGTTCAGATTGTGGATGGAGGAGCTTTGGGTTGGGTGCCTCCAAAGTTGAAGTAAAACAGTTGAGTTTTAGATCTTTCTTTCTTGAAAAGCAAAAGTTCTTATTCGAGAACTGTTTTGGATACTTGGAGAGCTGTGGGGTATGATGAAAGGAGGAGTTACACAGCAAAGGCTTTAGCCCAGTTGTTTTTTGAGGGAGCTTGGCAAGTCAGATTCTGACTTGACCTCTCCACACTGAATGAACTGTCTGGCTTTGATGCGTCACCAGTGCTGCAGGCTGATGGGATTGCCTTTGAGGGTGGCCTACTATACAACCGCCTTCGTTTTAATAGTGAGCTGTTGTCGGATTCCTTTTAACCCCAAAGTATGGAGAGTCAGCTGATTTTTCATCTTCTACTGGCTCATTGAACGAAGAACATGTAAGGTGACTGAGAGGAATACTGTGGCTTCACGGGGAGCGCAGAGCCTGCAGGCTGTGAAGTCCTTCAGATGACTGCAGATGATGTAGCTAAGAATGCCAAAATAAAATAACTCAAGCTATCCTCTAAGAAATCAGGAGGCTTAAACTCTTTCTGCTATCGGGAATTACATTTGCCAGGACAAAGTAAAAGCCAAGGCAGACTTTCATTTTGGGTCTAAGGAGGTTTAAATCTGGATGTTCGTAGCTTGGATAATGAATTCCTTGTGTCCCGTAGATGCTGTGGAGAACATGGTGCATTGCGATTTATGCAGATTCATGTCATTCTGGAAAATGCATCCTTGTCGATCTGTCTGGTGCTGCACAGTCCCACCTTGCTCAGGAATTTGTGTTCTAATACTTCTAGATAGACCCTGGGGCAATGATTCTGCAGGAGCTTGATCGTGTAGAACACTTTGTCTTACATCTTGGCAGGAAACTCAGATGATGAAAACAGAAGTGTGTAACAAAGGCAGGGAGAGTGCCTAGCTGTGAAGCAGTGTGTCAGTCCTTCAGATGTGACCTCTTCGGGGTGTCTTCTGTCTGTGTGAGCTCATATGTTTGTCGGGCTGCGGAAGAAAAAGCTCAGGTTGTTCTAAGGCGCAGATTCTCTCCTCCTGCGTAAAGGGAGCAAATGATGTGATATGCGAAGAGTCCTCTGATACCTCCCGCATAAAGTTCTTTAAGGACCTGGAGCAGCAGCTGTCTCTGTTCTGAAAAAAAATTCTGTCAATGTGCTAGGCCTAGTCCATTGATTTAACTTCCGACTAATAATGTTCTTGAAACAAGTAAAAAGTCTGTCTCGGTAAGAACAAAGTTGCATGCCTCTAATAGAGAAGAATTTTTTTCTTAAAAAAATGGAGACCTGACTTAAAGAAAAGCAGTTGGTTTGTTTTGTTTTGTTTTTTTAAATTTACAGATTTGTCCTCCATGTTCTTTTAGACTGGAAATGAAAGATCAATCAAGAGATTTTGCATTAGTGACAGCAGCACTCATTATTCTACCTGCCTGCACAAACAACCGGCCAGGGTAGATTAGTACTTTAATTGACTAGTTGATGTTTGTCTGTATTATTTATATGTGATACCTTATTTTCATTAAGCTATTCCAAGGTGGTATTGCTGAAGTTCTGGCAACCTCCCCACAAATTATTACTTTCTTGGGTTTTTTTGCCAGAATAACTTGGTGATTATGTGTTAAAACTCAAGGGGATGCAGGCATAAAATTAATTTTTTAAATTAGCTTTAAAGTAGGTATATTTTTACTTAAGTGACTTTCAACGATTTTGAACTAGCTTACCTCAAGGACTGGATGAATGTGCTTGAACTGTATTTCAGGCTCTTTATTGCCTATCTTGCTACCTGGAAAACTTGGTGACCAGAGACTGGAAAGTGATGCACTTGCTCAGCCCCTTCATTTTATTTCATATAACGGTCCCATTGAATTTGGAAGGGCTTTTTGTTCAGCGAGATGTTCTTGCTCATATCCCTTCACTGTTCCATGGACAAAACCACTGATCCCCAAATGTGCTACAGGTGGTATGCTGTTTGCTCTTTCCAGCATGCTGTGCAGTTTTTCTCACATGTAAATTTGTTGAAAAGGTTGTTCTTCAGAAATTCACATCCTTGGACGTGAGCTTTGAAGTAGGATTTGGAAATTTCGTATGACGGCTTTCACTTTAAAATTCCACTCAAATTTCACAGCTATAGTAGACTTCTAAAAGCAGTATACTCACTATTTTTCAAACCCTTTCTAGCTTACAGCAGCTCTGGCTAAACCAGGACAGGCAGCATCTTCTAGGCTGTCATCTGGACCTGCAGTGTATTTTTCTTATGTGCATAGATTTCTAACAAAAAGCCTTTTGTTTAGGATTGTATCTTACCCGAAAACGAATCATTCTGCTTCTGAAGCCTCTCCCATCTATGGTTAACAGAGCCATCAGCTGGCCATGAACTCTTTGCTAGCACAACCTGCTTTCCTCCTCCTCCTTTGCTCCCACCCCAAATCAGATGCTGAAGGTTACTGCCCCTGTTTGTTTTTTATTTAACTGTCTGTTATCACCCTAGCCCATGTCTGTGACGTGATCTGAATTTACAAGAACTTTAAAACAAGTTCTATTTCAGAGATTGAAGTAAAGGTATGATTAGGTGAATAGTTAACCCTGCAGAAGTGAAGCGCTGGTGGCTGGAGGAAGTAAAATGGCAGGAAAGAAATAACTAGAAGCTGGAGTGAATGGAGAAGTGTTTAACTCAGAGTCTGTACCAATGAGTCCTTGTAAGATCATGGACTTAATTTGCAATTGAATTACTTTAACTGTTACGTTACTTTAATTAAAATTACTTTCCAAACTTACTTTCCTTAAATACATATAATTTTGCATTTAAAATGCACACCTCAGAGATGTCTAATAGCACAAAGATTTGCCATTTGCACCCTTCTGTTTCTAAAAACTGGTAAGTCAATTTCCATTTAAAGGTAAAGAGCCCTTCTGAGTGTCCTATCATCCTGCAATTGCAGATTTCCCATGTGCCAACCTTTCCTGTCTGTTTCTGGGCCAAAAGCTGTGGTGCTTATTCAGCTATGGGTTTGTCAGGGTACTGGATGTGTCTCACCCCATCAGGAATACCGTTCATCTGCTTCTGGTACCTTATTCTGCTTTGAAATTTCTTAATTCCTACTGGAGGAATGGGTTACATATCCCACCCCCCCGCCATCCTCCAAATAAAAGGCAGTTCTCAAAGTTTGGCATATTTCCTCAGTTGTAACAAGTAGCAAGGTCCTTTGAGGAGGAAGATATAATTTAAGATGAATAATTCAGCTGAAAACTGGTGAGGCAGTTGGGGCAAAGGGGGAATGAATTGGAGGAACAGTGTGCAGGGAGAGTCAAGTGCCAGGAAAGTTTGTAGCGTCAAAAGAAGAGACAGGTGAGGGAGCGAGTTGCATGTGGCCCTGGAGCTGGAGGAACTGGAGCTACTAAGAAGGGAAGCAGGATCTAGAGATAAGTGGGAAGACAAGAAAAAGGGATCCACAGCCTGAGCATGGTTTTCTCCTTGAGGTCAGTCAGTCTGACTTGAGCTGTTCCACCTCCCGTCTGTCCGTCCTGCTCGTCGTGGCTGTTGGTTTGTGCCCTGTGCTAGCGGGGTAACCCTTTTCCCACGCACACAGAATGAGGCTTAAATCAGCTCACCTTAAATACTCTGACTGTTTCCTGGGACCTGCCAACTACCGTTCTCTGGGTGAGCTGGATAATTAGTGTATTCAGGTAATTCAGCTTTTTTTTTTCAGATTGGGTGCTGATATTTCTGAGTTAATAGTGTATGAAGATCCTGCATTTAATCTTAACACTTAGAAAAATTCTCAGATAAAGCGATTTAATATGTAACTAGTGACAAGCACTGTAAGGCTCTGTACTTTTGAGTTTGTTTGCGCATCTTGTAGTTGTTGTAGTAGACCAAGTTCTAACACAGTGGAGGTGGGGTTGTGCGAATAATTTATTCATAGTTTTATTTTGTTCTTAATAGCATTTCTCTGAGAAGATGCCATCAAGAATGGCACTAACCATTTTTAAAAACTAATCCATTAATAATTAAGCGTTTTGAATAACTGTATAAAATAAATATTTAAGTCAATTGATTTTTATAAAATTAAGTATGTTCCTAAGTAGCATCTCATGCTGATGAAGAAATGGAAGAAATAGTAACACGGTGAGGTCACTTGCATAAATTAATAATTATCATTAACTTCAGTCTCATCTCTGACAGAGGCTTTGTAGTTCCCCTTTTAAAAAAAAGGGAGAGATGAATTTGGAACTGACACAAAAATTCGGCAAGACAATAAAAGAGGCTGTGTCCACATTACCAAGCAGCGTGGTGTAATAGGAGCAGATCTGTCAGGTGCTGAGAATGCCGGCAGCCCCACTCTACAGGTTGTGGGGGTTTTATTTCAAGCTGGTCCTCATCTGATTCTGCGGCTGGGTTTCTGGTAGTTGTTGGAGCATGTACAACCCCCACCTGAAGCTGATTCACTCATCTAGTCTTATTCAAAAGAAATCTGGTTCATACACTTGGAGACTGCTTTGCGACGTAAAGCAAAGCAAGGAAAACAGCTGTTTGGGAGATGGGTTTCAAAAGCGCAGGCCTGATTTGAGTTAAAATGCTAATGTAGACATTCCTGGAGTCGTGCAGATCAGGAAGTTTACTAAAATAATTTTGTTTGGTAAGAGAGCTTGGATATCTGATACATGGGAGTGGGATCAGTAAATGCAATGAATGCTTACAGAAATTAACAGTTACTAAGAATTCCATCAATTTGGAAGTTTGGAAAAAAATATCAGGCGGACAACGTTTAAAAACAAAACAAAAGACCAGTGTTGTGCAGAAATGTCTTTACCCTTGTAAAGCAGCGTCTTTAAATAATACAAAGTTGTCTTTGTATTAAATCAGATACAAGATACAGGGGGATTGGTGGTGGTGTAAAAACAGAAAGCACGCCAACTTCTTTCTGTTTATAGCTGTTTCTTTTGGAGTTCAACTGACGACAAACTCAAGTTCCTGGGTTATAAAGAGAGAGATGGATATATTTTGCAGATTCTTTACTTACCTTAAAAAAAGCGAAAACAACTTCCCCAAACAGTTTTGCACGGCAAGAATGTTTTTTCAATTCTGCCATGGAAGAAATAATAGTCAAGTGTCAGCCTGTCTGCTCAGTGGAGACAGTTGTCTTTAAGAACTGGTGCTATCTGATATTCCGGATGGTTTCGGGTTACCATTTTACACAAATTTATTATTTATTACCAAGACTATTAAACCTCAGTGTGTGAGGAGCAGTGCTTATAAATGGACATGGAGTCAGAAGTATTCTGACCTTCTTGTACTGGTAAAGGTCTTTATGGTGCTTAGAAAGGAAAAGAGAAGGAAAGTGAATGCTGAAACTCTTCCTCTGCCAGAAACCATGCAGGCATGTGGTTGGCCCATCCCTATTCCCAGTGTTGTCGGCCTTGGCATTCAAAAATGTCATTACATCTCTACACTATAGGATTGGTTGTATGTTTTTTAACAAGTCTAACTGGACTACTGGTGTTTAAGCCGTTGCGTTACTTTCAAGGTTATGTTTGCAGTCGTAAGAGTGGAAGTTCTAAATGATAAAATTATTGTACAGAATCATAGAATCTTCTCTAGGTTGGAAGGGACCATTAAGAACATGGAGTCCATCTGTCAAGTCCACCAGTAAACCATGTGTGATCTTTTTGAAATCTTTGGGTAATGGAAGACATCCAGAAATCGTGACACTGTGATGAAATGGCAAGAGTTGGCAATAGGTGGCATATGCTCAAGATAGAATCTAAGTAGTGAAGCTGATAAGCCCAACTTCGCTCTCCACAATGCATTTGAAACTTTGGGACCGGACACAAGTCAGGCTTGGTGACAGTTGTTAGAGTGCCAAGTAAGCGCCTGTGCAGTGCTTTCCTCTAAGGCTTGGATTTATGCCAGTTCAAAAACACAAACAAAAATCAAACCCACCCTATTGCCAGTACTTTTTTCCCAAATTCTTGGCTTGCTTTTTCTTCCCAGGAGTAATGATGCCTGCGTGCAGCTACAACAAACCGATTGATTATTTCTCAGTATACTGCAGTTCCTAGGGTACTGGAACTAATGGGGTGACAGCAGTGGATTTTTGTTGTGAAGTTGCAGTCTTACAGATTCTCCAGTGTTTAATAAAGATTGACTTGTGCATTGTTTGTTCGTTTTCCCCATTGGTGTTGCTAACAATGTGTCCTTCCCCTAGTCTGCTGACAGTTTCAAATAAATAAATAAATAACGTGAAAAACCTGGTAGCTGGAGGTCTGCAAATCTGGCTGGCCTAGACCAGGTGAATGCAGGAGTTACTGGGAGAGAGCAGGAAGGCTTATTTTCATGGGAAAACTATCTACAGAAATTTTTAGTACCCTGACATCACCGTTCATTTAAGACAAACCTGTATTTAAACTAAAGGACAGAAATATTTTTTTTGGTTTTTTAAAGTTTTTTTTGAAAGTATATAAGTGAATGATTTAATGATATGACATAAAATAAATAAAATGAATTTTAAAGGTTTTTTAGTGTCATTATTTTACAAATATACTGCAGCCGTGCAACTATTACAGATGCAGAGCCTAAGAAGTTTTTTCTAGCTAGAAGCAGCTCATAATAGCAGATGACTTCCGTAATTCCAGCTACCAGTATCTATAATATGCAGTTCACATTATGTACAATAAACTGCCAATACACTTTTTTCTGGATATCTCTGAAGTCAAAATCTCTTCCTGTTTTACAGATTGATAGAAATATGCATTTCCATAATATCACCTTTGAACTAATGAAGTGGAAGTACAGATGAAAACAGTCTGGAGGAAGCTTGAAGTACAATACAGTTTCATTCAGTTTCCTAATTCTGAGGTAAGGGTAATGCATGCTAAATTTTATTTCAAGTATTTCAGGGATAAAAAGCATATGATGTGCAGCCACCATACCTTTCTTTTATGAGTCTTCATTTTTATGCAAGTGACAGTCTTTAATACCATACTGAAACAGCTGTTTGATCTACTCTCTGTCCATGTTTCAGTTATGAAAAATGATAATACAGCATCAACTACACAGGCATCTTTTGTAGAAAGATACATTGGAAAAAAGTTACCATATCAGGCAGATTTTATTTGGTACAATCTGTCTGGTCATGGTTATTACTAATGCTTTAGTTGTAATAAAGGACTGGTAACACAACTGACATGCCCGTTGGGCATCTTGTCTTCTGGCAGTGTTTGATTGGTACAAAATGTTATTGCACTGTTTTTTTTATTATTACTGCTATTAATAAAACAATCTGGTGGGGTTTTTTCCATACTAAATTCTACTGCCTTGGTATCTTAAAGGCATTCCTGTGATTGATTATGAGTGATGGGAGCATTTGGTTCATAGTTTGCTGCTTTGTGGTGTCTGAAGCCTTTTTCCTTTATGTAACTAAGAGGCTAAGTAGAATAATACTGAAATGTTGGATTTCTGACATATTTCAGAATTCTCTTCTGCAACAGAACAGAGTGAGCACTGGCCCTCCAACCTCTAGCTTCTCACTGTCACAGTTTTGCTTAACTGGAGCTGAGGCAGCGCCCACATACAGTGGTTTTTAAGCTGTGATGCTCTTGGCCCTTCTTACTTTTCTCCATTTGTGCAGAAATGGGATCTCTGTAGCAGGTGGGACAGCTTCAAAGGCTCACACTAGCAGGTTTCACCAGTCGTCATCTGCTCTCTCAAAGGAAGTTTGTATCTCAGATTATGTTACCTTGTAAATTTTGGCCACTCTTACAAATAAACGTTGACGTTCTTTTCAAGAAAACAGAAACTTTGCTTAAAACAGGACTGGGCCTCTTTCACTTACGGGGATCAGCCAAGGAATCTTAATATCCATTTGACTGGCAGGGAGAAGCATGTATCCTCTTTTGGAGATCACGTTTTAGAGAAGCAACTCCTAAGGAAAGGTCAGCATTGAATTCAGCTAACTCATATTTTATCTTTAGCTGACTTATTTCTCAAAACCTGTAACTTTCTGCACACACCATAAGCAAATTCATGAAGCTATGAAGTTGGAACTTGTGTTGACAAGGACAAAATTTGTAGTCAATCTACAGCACTTCAGGTGAGGGAGATCATAATGTGGTCTACACGCTGAATAAATGTCTTGATGATGTATGTTAGCTTCTTTCGCCTTCCTACTTTACTCAGGTTATTTTTATGCCTGAAGAGAAGACAGGCAAGTACTGTTTCTTCTCATTCAAGCACATATTTCTGAAAAGATGCCGGGTTATTCAAAGGCCGGTTGTACTATTTGTCTTGCAAACAAAGCAACAGCTAGCATAGATTTAACATACTTGCATACCACTCGAAAGTAGAGGACTTGGAGTCAGTGCTGAAAATTATGGACTTTGCACTGACACAAAACCAAGAACTAATTCCCTCCCTTTTTCTCCCTGAGGAGGGGAGCGGGTCATTTCTCCTCCAATGAGAGAGACAGTTGAACAATAAATAACAGTTCTCAAATTGTTTATCAACAGAGGACTCTGCAGATGAGTCACTGTCTTGAAAGATCAGTCTTTTCTCCTTTGTCTACTAGAAAGAACAGTTTCTATTCTCAGCTTGTAATTACAAGCAAATTTAAAAATTGAGATTAAGTGTTTGGGGAACATGTGCATACTAATAGAAGACTGTGTACTTAAAGAGCTATTTGTAGCATTTAATAGCTTCATTAACCTAGATGGTCTGCCGTGGACATTAGAACCGTATCAGCCATTTAGAGGAAGGATCGATGTGCTAAAGTGAAAGGATAATCTGTGTTTGGGTAAATTTCAGGGTTTTATGGGTTTTACAGGATTAAAGAAAGCTAGAGGGTAGAGAGTGGGTTATCATAAAACAGTTCTTTGATCACTCTGCCCTCTGTTCTCAATGATCCCACTCCCAAAGCATTTAGAGCTGATGCAGTATTTAGAGAAGTAGTGCTGTAGACTTTATTAACGAAAAATCTCACTCCTTTCATATAAGAGATTTGGGGGAAGGGTAACGCCTGGAGATGCCTTGCACAGGTGAGCTCTCTGAATAAAGAGTACCAGTAAATGCTAACTAGTATGTCTTTGAGGTACAATCTCTATTTCTCTCTAAAGTGTCTTCAGATGCTATCCTGAATTGAAATGAACTGAAAAATGGGTGGATGCCCTTCTGTTATATAGAGGGAAAGACAGAAGGGCTCCCCCTTTTTTTTTACCTCCTGATAGGGCTGAACAAAAGCTTTCTAGTGTCAAGTGGCAGGGCATAAGCACATGCAGTTGTGTTGAAAACTCTCAATGCAGTATAATTTTAAAAAGGGAAAACCGAAATGAACACACCACCACCCCCAAACCACCTTCACAAGTTACCTTTTTTCCCCTTGTCCGTTGTCTTTTAAAATAGTCACAGTATTAGCAACAATTGAGGGAGGGAGATTGTTTCATGCTTTCTGTGTATGTAAATAGCTGATCTGGCAAAAAATAAATGGCAGCACCACTCCACCACAAAATTTCCCTATCCTGACACAGCTTGTCCTATTTTTACAAAGGATTATGGGCTTGTAAGTCAACAAGAAGAAGGAAGTTTATCAGAACCAAATAACAACAAGTCCCTTCACTAGTCATCTCTCTTCCTATGTGTGTTCTACCTCCAGTTTTCCTAACTTTATACTTGAATTTCAATAGCAAGATGACAAAGACAAAAGACAAAAACTAAGATTACCAAAGCCAAAAGAGGGAAAAACTATAAATGCCAGATCTGGACAGAGTACATCATCCCAGGTGTCGATCAGACATTTTACATACTTCCTGCGTGAGAGATCAGTGGTATTGTATTTCATAGCCGGACTGCTTTCAGCTGTAGTTTTTGAGCCCATTTATGACGAGCCCGTTATGACAACCCACAAAACCTTGTGAAATCAAGTGCTTTAGTTTTAAGCGTGCATTTTCTTTGCATCTAAAACTACTGCCTGATAATTTATTTGTTAGTTCCTAGTTGGTGTAGAGAGAAATTTTGGTTAAATGTCTCTGGTTATCTCTTCCATGTTAAGGTTCAATGAAGAGTGTCGTACGTGTCTTTGACAGTTCTCAGAATGGTTTATTTTAATCTTTCTTTAACATGGAATCTCTCTGTAATACAGCCTTTCATTGTACTTTTGCTAGTTCTACTCTATTTTTTTGAGACAGTGTAAAATTTTCTTGCATCTTGCTTAGTAGGGTAAATGTCTGTCTTTTAATTGCAACTGTGAATTTGTGCAAGCCTTTAGCATTTCTAGTGTGATGTAACTGGAGAAATACAGCTTAGTATATTACACCTAATCAATATGCTTAATTACCTTCTGCAACTGGTCTCCTGTATCATGTTTTCCCTTTATTTAATATGAAGATTTTGGTTGCGTGATTACTTTGTTTTCTTTGGGGCATTGAAAACTGGACTTGGATGACCTCTCCTCCATTCAAATGTAACGTGCTCCCTTAGTTTGACTTGCCTGCAGCAAGGCATCAACTAGAACGAGATTAAAGACCTCTGATGTACAACTGCTGAACCAGTAACTTTAGTTGGCAGTTTAGGAATAACTTCCTATTTTTCAGTTTCTAGTGTCCATGGAGTTGTCACCTTTCTGTCTCCTCCCACACCGGTTGTGGTAGAACCATCTTTTCTCATGTGGTGGATCTTGTTCGTTCAGTAGCTAGGAACACATGCCAAGCATTTCAGAACGAAATCTGCCAGTGATGAGATGGTGTTCCCGCAATGGTTTTCTTGTCAACCATCAAGACTGCATAAGATCTGCTCCGTTCAGTTAGGAAGCAATTATTCTGTAAGGTTGGGTTAACTGCCACTGAATTTCCTTGGTCGCAAACTATTTGCTAGGAGTTAATTCCATAACAAACAGGCTGAGCCACTTCAGGCTCAAACCACAAATGGGAAATGCAGGTCAGTGCGCTCAAAGCATTTTCCAGGAGTGGAGTAACCAGAAGTCCGTGTTGTCTTCTGAATCAGTTGATCAAAACAGGAAGTGCCAGTGATTCCACTCCAGAGCTGTCCTGTTCTGTGGCATGCCGTCACACGTTTTGCTGGGCCTGGGACCAGTATCCTCTTCACGAGGCTTTTCTTACTTCCATTTGGCCTGGCTTAGCCTTGTTGGTTCCAGCAGCGTGACCATCTCAATCTCAGCGTAAAACAAGAGCCTGTGGCTAGCCCAAGACTGTCAGATTCAGGAAGGTCGAGTTAAGCTGCCCAAGCATTCCTTCATTTCGCAGTTTTTAAGTTGGCTGTGTTCTGCTCAGAAGCTCCTGCTAAAAGTAGCGGGTAACAGATCTCAAAGAAATCCAGATAAGTTCCTGTGTAGTAAGAGGAGGCTAAATTTTGTATCTCATTTCTGTATCTGAAGATGGGAATTTTATGGGTTAGGGTAGAGGACTAATTCAAGAATTTACAGTGAGAAAATGATGACCAGAGGTCTGGAGCACCTCTGCTATGAAGACAGGCTGAGAGAGTTGGGGTTGTTCAGCCTGGAGAAGAGAAGTCTCCGGGGAGACCTCACAGTGGCCTTTCCAGTATCTAAAGGGTGCCTTCAAGAAAGCTGGAGAGGGACCTTTTACAAGGGCATGTAGCAATAGGACGAGGGGTAAAGCCTTCAAACTAGAAAAGGGTGGATTTAGTTTAGATCTCAGGAAGACGTTTTTCACCATGAGGGTGCTGAGACACTGCAACAGGTTGCCCAGAGTTGTGGGTGCCCCATCCCTGGAGGTGTTCAAGGCCAGGCTGGATGGGGCTTTGAGCACCCAGGTCTAGTGGGAGGTGTCCTTGCCCAGGGCAGGGGGGTTGGAACTAGATGATCTTTAAGGTCCTGTCCAACCTAAACCATTCTATGAAAAGTATACAGGGGAAGCATTCAAAGTACAGTTAGAAGATGTTTGTATTGACAGGAATGTGTTTTACAATCAGAGCATTGTAACATGGATATGTAATTAGAAACACACTAGATTTTCTTTTTTGCTTATTTGTTGACTTAATGTTTAGATTAAGAATGGTAAAATGTGGTTATCTACTAGACATTAATATAGGGATTGTTCTTGTTTTCAAGAATTGCTTTTCCCCGCCATTCCCCCGCCCCCCCCCCCCTTTTTTTCTTTTCCTTGAGGCAAAACCAAGCAGATAAACATTTCCTTCTGATGGTACTATTTTGAAGCAGTCAGAAGAAGTCAGTTACAGAGTAGGCGTCTCTGAGCTAGGTTTAAAAGTCAAGAATGTCCTTCTCTAGAGGTTCCAAGGTTATGATGTTATGGTAAGTTTCATGAAATGTTAGGTGAAATGTTTCTGAAGTGTTGTAGTTGATTCGGAATCGCATGGAAATAAATCTAGGCATCCAGTTAAAATGTATTTTAAAATAATAAATGGGTACTTGTTAATTTACCGAAATCTAAGATTGATTTAGATAAGGGTCCTTGTACAATATCCTTAATCTTCATAAAAAGCAGCGTGAAAGTTTTCTTACTAGTTTCTTGCTGGTTTTCTTACTTATAATCCTGATGTGTAATATCCTTTCAACAAATAAAATGTGTACCATAGCTGAGTCTAGGTAAAGAAGGCATACTTTTATCACGTCCTTAAAATATGTATGTTTTGCATTTACAACACAGTACAGGAATTTCAGGATCTTGAGTAATAATTTGAATCTTTTAAAACTTAAATATTCTGTTCTGAAAGTTTTCCTTGTTAAAATACCTGTGGTGAGAAATAATCTAAATAATTAGGAAGTAAATATTCATGAATTGCTTAGTCATATGCCAGTTAACTTAAATATTTTGCCATTTTTGGAAAATAGAGAAATCTGTTAATACTACATAAGATAACTTCTTGATGGTACAGGTTAATTTAAAACAAAAAAAAATTGACCAGTATTTTTTTCCCCCCCCGTATGCTTTGTCATGAACAGATTTGATATGATAATGTCACTAGTTACTTCTAGTAATGTAATCCGAATATTAGGATGCTGTGCTATATATAGAGAAGAACAGCTGTAAAACACTGTTTCAGCTACGATGTGCAAGTGCATAAAGTCTTAAAGTGTATGCACCATTTAAAGTCTTAGGCTGCTAGTGAGTTTGCTAGTTGTAGTTAGAAATAAGCAGAAATTGCCTAGAAAATTAGTAAGAAAACAGTACAACAATATTCAGTTTTACAATGGAATGATTTGAAAAAGGGAAAAAAAAAAGACAGGTGAGACGGCTGTATGCCAAAAAGTAGTAATACTTTAGTTGTACTTAATAATCTGAAAAGCAAGCTCGCAGGAACAAGGCAAGGTGATACAGCCTGGGGAAAAATACACGTACACAGCTCTAGAGTGATTGATGAAGCAAGGATGATGAAGGTGGAAGTTAGTTTAGAAGTACTTTAGTATGAATTTAGGGTAAGGAAAATGTAAGTATTTAGGCAGGATGAGCTGTGGTCAAATATTTGCTTTAGGGGAGGAAAGGGGAGCCTTGCTGCTGTCTCCACTAGAAGAAGGATTTTGGTGTTGTCACAGTGTACAGTTTTTTATTTAGTTAAAGTAGTAAGGCAGGTAGTTGTAAAACATTAAAACATTACAGTAGGTAAGAAATTGACAAGTAGATATTATTGTGAAGTTCTAGAAACATGATGGCATACCTGTATCTGGAAAGCTGGGAGAGACTGTCACCTTAGTGAACAGAGACTTGCTAGGTTTGCGTGAACCTAGTTATTAGCACCTGCACTACATGCATAAAGGTAATGAAATGGATGCCCCAGTCTTCTGCAGCTCTGTGAATGCACAAATCAGAAAGCATATTTACAACTTGGTACTTGGTTTACATAATCCTCCGAGTTCTTGCCTCTCAGTGAAAACTTGTCTGGAATACTGTTTAATATATATTTTAAAAGAATAATCGTGTGAATGATCAAATGCATAAGGTGCATGGGAGAAAATTATGCATATGCCTGCGTTTGTGTGTCTTGTATACAGAATTCTGAAGAAAACAGCAGCCTCGTGTTCCTGATTTTTAACATGAATTTCCTAGAAGCTGTGGCTTGCTTACAGTAATGAAGAAGTTTCTGTGCACTGGTTATTGCAGGTTTTGATATAGACGGGTCATCTTGCACTAAGGTTTTAAATATTTGCAGTTGATCACGGTTAGTGACAGAAAATTTGAATCTGTTAGAGTAATGCTAGAGGGGTCCATAGTCACATCCATTAGAATTTCCACAGTGAAGATGTATTCTTATTCAATCACGTAGCTGTTGCTGTTTTTTCAAAAACAATGATTTGTTTCAATCATCACGTAAAGCATATGAAAATTTTTTACAGAAACAGTTTGTTCCTAGGCTTTCAATGAAATGAAAGTGATTAGGGGTCTGCCTGTACAGAGGAGGCTCCCTGAAGTCTTTGAGATGGCAGTGTATGAGAAGAGGGACGTTTACACAGGTGTCTTCAGTTCTGTGCACTTTAAATTATCATAGAATTTTCAAATGTACACTTGTAATCTACTCAGTTTTTCCCCTCACTAAATTTGTTTTTGGTTATATCCCCAGTCTTTGAATTAAGAAGACTCTTTTAATGGAGACACCCCCCCCCCCCCCAAAAAAAAAAAAAAAAAAAAAGAAAAAAGAGTTTCTTCATCAGTCTCATAAAATTAGCATCGACAGCTCTGTTCTTACTGTCTCCATACATCAGTAGATGGTACCTTTCCCCTCCCCTGCGTATTACTCAGCCAGAGCCTGAGCAGTAGCTGAATCCTTACATGGACCTACAGTCTGATGAAAAGAAAGCATACTGTCACTGTTCCTGTGATTGGGAAGAAAAACTTAAAAAGTATCTGAAAAGATCTTTTGGGAGTATGGAACCAGCGAGAGTGGCTGCTCTTGCTGTTGTTTGCCAGTTGAGTTTAATAGGCATTCAAAATCCAGCACGAAATGTACTGCGTACTTGAAAGCAAGTAAGCTTCTGAAATCCTTGGTCTTGTAAATGTTACTTTTAAATGTGTTAACGTATCAGAGAATTTTACAGATGGTAAATTGATAAGCTGAACTTAATTCCTCAGAAAACTAAAACATTTGTTTCAGTGGCAAACAGATACTTGGTTTGACTATTCACCCCCCCCCCCCAAAAAAAAAAAAAAAAGAAAAAACTAATTACAGAACTCATCTTGTAACTGAAGGAAGAGGGAAAAATTCACAACTGAAAATGTATTTTTTTTTAAATAATCGTGTACTTATGTAGAAAAGCTTAAACTTGAGATTTAAGCTGCTGTGACTACAAGGGGAGCAGTAATAGCTGAGTAGGTAATGCATGTATAGATTTGTGATGTGGGAGAAGTATATTCTCTACAATCTGCTTTACGACTTCTCTGTGCCAGAATATCAAAAGTGTGCTGCAGATAGAGTAGCTAAACAAAAATACCATGTTGTATGTCTCCCACTGTCCTGGGGGATGTGAGTAGCAAAATGCTTCTAAGGATTATGAAAGAAATTCTAGCATTTTCTTGTAAAACTGGAATTTGGATAAAGCACGTTCATGTACCTTGTGACAGCCAACTGATAGCTTATCAAGAAAGTTTTTGAAAGCATTAGCAGTGTTTGTGTATTGGTTTCCAGGTCTTCAAGGTGTGTTTTTTTTTAACATAGGGCAGAGCTACAGGGTGATACTTAGTTATTGCAAACTACTGTAGAGACCAGCATTTAAAATGGATTTGAAGAGGGTAGATGGGTACGTTAATGGTGAGTAGATCTCTCTGTGGGTATTGGTGGTACGAATAAATTTTGCAGCAGAGGAGATGATTCTAGTGGGATATCCGGAGAAGGAGCATCCTAATTGTTCTCTGGGTTTTATGCTCTTGTGCTCAACGCTTCCTCCTGTGTGCACAGGAACGATGGACTGATCTGCCTCTTCAGTACAGCTGTATTTATACTACAGTATTTCATCTGCTGGTTTTGTTTCAGTACAATTCTTAACTCAAATATATGAAAAATCTCAAAAAAAGGAGTGGACAAAATACTGAGGAAGTGCTAGAGGATTGCTCATTACAAGATGCTGTACAGCACTTGATAGAGAAAGTGCAATAATCATGACTTTTTTTTGTCCCCTTTCTTTCTGCCAAAAATAGTTCTTCATTCTCTTTAACTCACAGCAAAAATTTATACCTGTTACGCAATCTGCAGTTTTCCTGTAACCCTCGATTTTTCCCTCACAGATTTAATTTAATTTTCCCCTATTGGAAGTGATTAGTGTAGGCTAAAGAACCGTGAAAGAAAGAAGGTTTTGATAGCGGAGATGTGGATAGTGGAGATGCAATAACGGCCTTGACAGAAGTGACATAAGAAAAGGCAGAATGAGATGGTTTTAGGAATGTGATCTTGAATGACCGGGGAATAATTGAACTGCCAAAGCTAATGAAGAGGTGACTTGGGAGGCAGATGGACTTACTTTTAAGATTTTTAGCTTAAGGAACTGTCAAGGCATCAGAGGAGATACCTTCAAGCTTAAGGATGATGGAGGAATGAGAGAAATGTTAGCAATAAAAAAAAAAACAGTGTTCAAATGATTCCTGTAGTACAGAGTATGGGCAGTTTCAGTCACATAACCACAAGGGTCAAAGAGAAAAAGTAGGAAGGCAAGTGAAATTGATAGAAGGAATACATAGCATAATCTCTGTACGCTCTTAGTTTCCTCAGGTCCCAGGTTTCCTTCATCCCGTTGCTTTCTTACAATATGGAGAGAAAAGCAAAGATTTGAATAATAAAAATTAAGGATTTTAACTTTACATGTTTACATATTTACAACCTTACATGTTGATGTTTTGCTATTCTTAGCTCTACTGTGCAACAGTTGTTAAAAAACAATTATTTTTTTAGTGTATATAAAAGTACCTTTTTGCGCTAAGAAAACAAGTGGTGTAATTGCTTGAATGCTAATAGGAGAGATAGTACTAATAAAACTACTAAAATCTAAATATTTTCATCTCATTGAGTTTTCTAGTCATGCTTCTTGTGTGTATATTTGTTTTTTAGTTTTGTGTGAAAAAAAATTAACAGTATTGCTTTTAGCACTGCAGTGCAGGGAAATAGTGGACTGTAACTGTTGAAGTATAAACATTACCTTTGAACTCTGTCTACTTATTGAAAGATGACTGTGTTTGGATTTAGAAATGTCTTTGAAGCTATATTTGATGAAAGGACATTGTTTTAACATACGAGGAGTAGTTTGTGCGCATGTGCATGCCATGTTGTTTCTGTAGTTATTTAACCAAGCAGATCTACAATGCACTTGGAGTTTAACTTTGGTGTCCATGAAAATGTATATTCATCTTAGCAAAACTTGCAGAATGCTAACAGAGTAAGATGGGCTCGGAGACATACATCTCGAGCCCTGGAAATTTCTCCCAGAGAAATTGGGAATAATACTTTGGTACATACACTTCACAATTAAAAATTAAGTATTGCAGATGAAAGTAGAAACTGAATGCAGCGTAGAATTAATTTTAGGTTATTTGTACCATGGAAGCACCCTCTTAACATAGCCATCTAATTTAGTATTTCCAGTATTTGTGAAATAACTGTGCGTGAGCACGTCATGCTTTATACAGAAGCATTTATCGCTCTACGATTCTGGGAACAGCTGAATACTTTGCAGGTTCTATGTAAGATAATGAATGTTGTAATTATAAGTTATTTGCTCTCAGATGGATTTGGGGTTTTATTCTTTTTTCCTTTCTTTCCTTCTCCCCCCCCCTTTTTTTTTTTCCTTTTCTGCTTGGGCCTCCTGAAGCTTTGTGAACCTGCTTGTACGTATCGGGGTTCTTCCTCCTGGCAAGCTGTGGGAGCTCCTTGGGAGGTTAGTCCCCCCCCAGCCGTCCACCTTGCTCTTTTGCTGGGGGTCAGTGCCTCGGTGGCAGTATCAAGCAAGTGGCAGCTCATCAGCCACAGCTGTTCAGAGCCCAGCATATTAATTTAAACTGCCATTGATGCTGGTTTAGGCTATGCTAGACTTGCCACTGACAATACTTGCTCACTTCTCTTGCCCTTGCTGTGGAGGTGGTAACCCCCTCGTGTTTCGTGTCTGGAGCTTGTAACCTTGTAAAAGTATCTCAACATGAGTTTCGGGGGTGAGTGTTGAGGCTCACGCATGACAGAAGAGCTGTTGGCTGACTGTTCGTGTAATTCAGAAGAATTAGAAGAGAGGTTGAAAGGGCGCGTTTCAGCAATGTAAAGTTAGAAGGGCAATATAACGAACGAGAAGAACGAACTTAACAGTGAAATGGAATTTGCAGCGTACGTATCTAAAATTTTCTTTCCCTAGTAAGAACACTTTAAAGAATAATTTCCGCCTGTCACATCCGTGTTTTAGAGGAGTGTAGAGGAGCAGCATCTTCTACTTTGCTCATTTGGCCTATCCAGCTATTAAAAGGCTTCTTTGGAAGGCTGGTGTGATGGAGACTGCTCCTTTGAGAGCATCTAGGTGTTATTTACAGTGATTTGTGGGAACAGCTAGACAGAGAGTTTCTTCTGTCAGCAGAGTACGGTGCTTCTATGGGCATGGCAAGCAGGTGAGGAAAATGAGGATTACGGTTTACCTTTCCAAGCGGTGCTTGGGATTAGCAGATGGTGCTGATGTTGAACTTGCCAGTCTTGTCTCGGCTGTTTGCATGTAGTGAGCAAATAAAGAAAACTTTTTCTCATGCTCCTTGCAATGAGCGCTGAGTTTGATGATTTAAAAACTATGTGGCTTGCTTATGAAGTAACGTTTACAAGTGTGTTTTTATCTTGTTCACAAAACAATCTACGCATTAATTTGGATAGCGGTTATCCTATGGGTAGCAGAACAAAAAAATAGGGCCATGTTGACAGTTTGAAGCGTTTTGAGGGGTAAGCAGCTTGCTTCTTGTGAAATGCTCTTCTGTTGGCCTTTTTTAACACTAGATCATTTAACACTTGCTTTACAAGGGACACCGGAGTGTCTTGGTCAGGTTCCAGAGGGAAAGGGTTTGGAGTTGTAGGAGTAGGCAGCAGCAATTGCCGGCTTTAAGGCATCGCCACTAGCAGTTTGGAGGGGGGTTGTCTGTATTTTTGGCTGAGGCTTGCGGTGATAAGTAATGCTTTCTGTCTGTTCTCAATAATTCGAAATTCCATCTGCCCAGGGGTAAATTAAGAAATTTTTTGAAAAGTGTGGGGGGGGAGAAAAGGAAGGGGGGCGCTAAGGTCTCCTCTGTGGTACTCTTTTCTAGAACTTACTACTTCCCTGCTCCGTTTGGAAAGTGTATCCTTTACTAACTAAAATCGTACCCACAACGTGAGTGTGAGGGGTGAAGGCATTACCGAAATTGACCCTTTTGACCTCGGTAATTCCTAATCTCCGCAGTCGGGTATTTCTGAGCCTCGCCGGCCCTTGCTTATTTAGCATTTTATGTATCTTCCTGTTTTTTCCCGAGTCTTGAATCGGAAGGGAGGCTTTGGGGAGGAAAAACCCGAGGAAAAAAGAACCCCCCGCCGGTGTTTGTTCTCGGGGGGCCGAGGTTCGGCGGAGGGGGAGGCGCTATTCTCATGCTAATGGCGCTGCGGCGGAGGAGCGGAGCCGGCCAGTCTGCCCGGCGGGGCCGGCGGGGCGGCGCGGGGAGGGGCCATCGCTGCCTGGAAAACGGGGAATTAAGGGTGGAAGCGAAGGGGAAGAGGGCGAGAAGGAGTTGCAGTCTGTTTTTCACCTCAAAAAA
>VZSF01011124.1:224757-362826 GCA_013398295.1 Chionis minor | reverse complement strand
TTTTTTTTTTTTTTTAAACTAGTAACACTTCTTCTAAACAGCATTTTGCGAGAGAGATGTAGGCTTTAGCAGCTGTGCCCCCTACTCAGAGCTGAGCTTACATTCCCCTCCTGTGGGCAGAAGGCTGGGATGGGAAGGTGTGCTGGGATCTGGAGCTGCAGGCTGCCCGGAGCGGGGGGGGGGGGTTTGGGTTTCTACTCCTTCCTCCTCCTCTTGGAAGAGAAAGCAACGTCAAGGACATCGGGGGAAAAGCATGCTTTTGGGATGGGAAAAGCATCGGGTTTGTAAAGCCATGCTTTGTTACTGATTAAATTCAGAATCCAGAAAAAGACAGGCTGTTTTACTTAGGCACGGTGAAATGAAAAATGCGCTCTGGAACCACCAGACAAAACCCCAGTTTCTGCAGAGAACTCTTCACCAGTCCCAGAATTTGCATAATCACCTTCGCTTTGGAGACAAAAAGTGGTTGGGAATTTCTTTTTCTAGATTGGGCAAAGGTTATAGGTGTAACAGAAACAAGCTGAGACCGTGGGATCTCGAAGTATAATAAAAGTTTACCCTATCAGTTTTTTGGTCTGGGGATTTTTTTTGACATAGATTAATGAACAATTGTCCTTAAATTAGGAAAAAAATTACTGTAAGGTTGTGAAAACATTCATTAGTCTTCTTCATAGTGCTGAAAGGACTTTAGAAACCCTTCCTATGAACGCATTTGCAGTTTTAAAGGCACGGGCCCTGATTTTAAGGTCCATAGTTTGCTTTAAAAAAGAGTGAGCAAGTATATATTCAGGATTGAGGCCCAGATTTTTCCCTTCCTCAGCCTAGCTATATTGTTTGTATAAAATAATTATAACTCAGAACCAAAATATGTGATAGGTCTTGTAGGTGGTATAGTATGACTATAATATTTTTGATAGTGATGTGTGAAATTTGTAACAATTTTAATGAGTTTTTCTTTTGCTGCTTACGTTTAGTGAACAAAAGGAATTCTTTAAGTAATCTTTTTGGCAAACAGAATTTGAAAAGGTTTAAGTTACATTCCCAGTTTGGGTTTGTTAGGTTTAGTGATGGAATGTATTACATGTGGAGACTTTTCTCCTCGTTCACACTGACTAGTATGACAGTAAGGAACTAGCAAAAATGATAAATAGATAATAAACACATTTAAAAATGATTGCTTCTGGGTAGAATAGCAGAAGTTGATGTCATTTATGGTAGAAGGAGCGCGGGTGTTCGATTTCCAATTGTCTTAAGGGCAGAAGCTCTCAGCCAGCTAATCACCAACGTGATGGAGTTGAAAGAGGGGAAATGGGTCAAAATGAATCAAAATCATGCAGCGAAATCCTCTTTGAATATACCCAAATAAGAGAATGTGTCGTGTTTGTAACACACTGGGATGTGTCTGAATACCTGATGGCACTGGGAAAACAATTTTACTGAATTTCATTACTGTTAATTTAATGGCAGAAACTTTTTAGCAGTTACTTAATTGGAATTCCAGAGTAACAGTAAGATGGGCATTCAGGAGTCCAATGAGTGGCGTCCCCAATTACCTAATTGTGCTGGGCATAGTAAAAAGCAGCAAGGCTTTAATTTCTTCATGCTTAACAACTTTGTTTATGAAACAGACAGATATATCATAATTTAGTAGTTTGGCTTCTAAATTCTGCTGTAATGTGCACACATTTGATATTTGCAAGCAGTGTGAAATCTTCCTTTTATAAGGTCTCTGTTAGAACATCCAAGGTGCATTTTGATGATTTTTCTTCCAGCTGCTCAAAAATAATAAGTCCTTTCCTAAGGCTGTGAACCCTCTTGCTGCAGAAAGCAGTCGTTAGGAGTGCATGTTTTTTGAATTAATGAACCTATCGTTACAGTACGTGCATTATAAATACATGGTTATAAATGTCCTACAAATAGAACTCGGATCTTTTTTCATTTCAGTCTTTTGAGAAGTGTGTAATACGCACACACACAAAAGCGTGCTTCATTTAACATTTCAGATTTTGTAGCAGTTTGTAGAGGGAGAAAGAATATTGAAATAATTTACAGAATCTTTTAGCTTTTAAATTTATGCAGTCCCTAATAGTTTTAAATAATTGTAATACAGTCCACAGTTTAATGGAATTATTTTTGTGAGTTTGCACAGATTAGTGCCTGAACAAATAGGGCCTTACTTGAAGGTTTTTTTGTTGATGGCCATGCAGCCAACTAGCTTGCAATAGCCAGCAGTCTTTCCATCAGCTGTATGATTTCTTTGTAGATTTTGATGGTGGATTTACATGTTTTTTTAATTTAACATATTTGACAGCGCTTGAGCATACAGCTGTTTCAGCATGACACTTTTCTATCATTTGCGTAGGCATGCCTTGCAATAAAATATCAGAAACAAGTTTAAAAACTAGGCTTGTACAATTATTTGACAGAATTACACAATACAGAATCTGAAACTTTCATTTAAACTTTCTTCTTGTTGTGGAATTGGTTAAATTTGACTATTTGCCTTTGAATACTCTGAAGTTAACTATAACTCTTTTTGTATTATGAATAACAAAATGGAAATGTCAGGGCTGTCCTGGATCAGAGTCTGTTCCCATCCTGTCACCTGCAGCTACATGAGATGGTGGCCTTTGTAAACTGAAGACTAATTAAGTTTTTGGACTCTCTTTAGTTTGAAAATCTGCCCTGGAACCTTCTAACCAGTGGTTAGGAATTCTCTTCTAATTTCTGATCTGAATTAATTTTAATGGCCAATCCATACCTGGTTGTTGTTGAACCAGTAATTTTCTTCAGGTTGAATAGCTGGCTTTCTTTCCTTGCGTTTATTCCTGCGTTGCATTTTCAAAGAGTAGTATTTCCCTGCCAGCTTTCCCTGTATTAATCTTTTTTCTTTTTGTCTACATTCATAGGGCTTTCCTGTTCTTCAGATAGTATTATTAGGCCTTCTAGGAATATGGTGAATTTATCAATCATACTGTCTCTCTGCTGTTCATCTTCTACCGCTTCCCGGGGAAATTTCCCTAGGAAATCCTGGAATTGTGTCTGTCTCTTTCTCCCAGCAACATGCCATGGATGTGCCTGGTGTTCTGTAATCGGTCAGTGTACTTGAGTCCTTGGAGGTAGCTATCTCCTAAGTATGAACTCCCAGTCCATGCAAGGCAGGAATTATTCAGAGTTCGGAATATGCATAACTTTACCAATGTTATGCTCTCGTATTTCATTCCATCTCTGTTACTTCAGTTCTTCAGGTGATCCAAATCTTCCTGCATAAAACCAACACTCAGCTGAATTGACAATTCACGTTTTTCAGGAACGTTTATCCAAGTTTTACTTTGTGTGCTTAGTTCGTTAATGAACAGGGTAAGTATTCTTGAATCAAGCTGATTGAAGAATCAAGGTCCTTGAATGTCATTTGAACTACGCTGGTCATCTCTGGTTTTGAAACTACTGATGTCACCTGCCCTGTAGTGAATTCTTTACTGTTCTTTCAATCCCAAATTAATGATTTTCTTTGTGGCACCATATCATGTTTTTTAAACTCTAATAGAAAAGTGTTTTTTTCATACTGGCTTAGCCTGACAGTCCAGTTAATCTCTGGCATTCAGTTCCACCTCAAAGTTGTGTTCAAAACTGTACATGTAACATGTACGCTTACAGCGACAAAAGTCACTTCTTGCCCTCATTACACAGAGGTGTAGTGGTGTTACTTAAAAACATTTAGTGTTTCTAAGTTTTGCTTTTAGTTGTTTTACATTTAGTTGGTATTGTATGTACTGCTGCAAATGTTTTGCCACATCTTGTCTGTTGAAAAGGATTTAATGTTCTAATTCTTGCGAAGTCTGAGATTGACGTTTCTTTTTTCATGTGTTCCCCTTTTACAGTACTGTCTCTGTGGTTATGTTCAGCACTATCATTCTTTATTGAAATTTGGGACAGTGGAGCTCATTTGGCTTGGGGATCATGCTGTTAAAAATATTACAGAGCCACATCTAAAGAAAAGCTACTACTGAACTCCCTGCTTTCAGAGTCGTTTTGGACCATATGACGAATCTTGCATACTTTAGCTTCATATATTCAAGGGTCATATGGAGTGTAGGGCTAGACTGCCGTGATAGTGCCTTGAATTCACAGCTGAGTTCCAGTTCAGAAAAAAACCCCACACACTTTTAATAACAAAAGCATTTTCTTCAATAAACTATTTTTAGGAAGGATAATAAATTATGCTGTAGACAAATGGGATGTTAGAATAAATTCCTTCGTAACGGATTATAGTTGAATGCTTCTTCTTGGCTACAATAGATAAGAGAGTTTGAGGGCTTTGAAATCAACTGATTGGCTTATGGGTTTGAATTTCTTTAGTGTCATTCTGGCAGAGTAGCATTCCAGGTGTTAATTGGTGCTTTAGCACATCTGAAGTAGTCATTTAGTTCTGTCATTCTACACTGTTAATATCAGGCACGTTTTGGAGAAATTCCAGCTGTTGGTCGCTTTAGATAATTGTGGCTTAGCAGGGCTACGAGTCTTCCTCTTTAAAGGGAATCCAGTGGCTCAGAAAAGGTGTCCCTGCAGCCTCTTCACTTTTGTCAAATGTGTTTTTTGTTGTGGTGGTTTGTTTTGTTTTTAGTGAAAGATGTTCATAACTATGTCATTTTGGGGTGTGGCATTTGTTAGAAGCACTAGAACTACTAGTCTTCTTAAAAAAAAAGTTTTAAAGCCCATTAAACTACATAGCTATGTTGGAGTGCCAGGTGATTTGAAGAACAAAATGTTTTCAGTTTCTGTTTCTGCAAAAGAGCAACATAATTGCCTTTGTTTAGTTCAGAAACTTAAATGAGAAAAAGGAAGAACAGTTCAAAGGATGGGTAAAAAATGCCTGAAATCCCTTCTGATAGCTATGGCAGGAAAGCTCTGCTGAATTTTACTGTGGCGAGTGAAAAATCTGCCCCAACCCATCCACATCATGCTCGTGGCACAGCTTTGGTAACTTCGGTAGTGTGAGCGGTAGAAAAGGACATGCGTCCATGCTGTAGTTCCTGTAGTTCATATTGGGACATTTTATATTAAATTGCTGGTTTTTCATCAGTGGCTTAAGCTCAGCTGCCCACGGGTGAAACGTTCCCATCCGTGCTGGGGGTGCAGCAAGGCTCATCGGTGCGTCTCTGCCCGAGCCTTGCCGCCAGCTGCGGGATCTCCGGGAGCGAACGGGATGCTGATGGTAGAAGCAATAGAAAGGAAAGTCAAGTAATAGTATTAAGGCGTCATATGTGCATTTCAGGGGAAGAGAAGGGGATTGCAGCCCTGCTGGGTTTTGCTTTTCGTTTTTGAGGTATGATTTTAAATGCTGAAAAGCATTTTCAAATTGGAATGATTGTAAAATGGGGAATTATAACAGAGCTCGTTCTTAGTGACATTTTATTACATGTTTTTATATACGTTTTTATACATATTTACATTTTAATACATAAGTATCTGTAAAAAGTGACATTTTAAGGAAAGGAAGACTCGGGTAAAAAATACTGTTTCTAAGGAGAGAGCATTATAGACTTGGACAGCGTTTTTGAAGACTACCTTAGATTGTCTCACTGAACAGAAACCACCATGAAATTGGACTTGGGTTGCATTAAAATGTTCTTTCCCCCCGATTTCTTCGTGATTTTTTGATGATGTATTGTGTTGTGCAGTGGCAAATACAGATTGCACGTTAAGTTCCTGTGCCAGCGTGCTCTCTGACCTTATTGAACTGGGGAGCGAGACCAGTTTTCCGAACGTTTAAAACACTCCTGCCCTTGAAAAGTGGAAGAGTGAGAATACATAGTCCTTACTGAAGCTTGCAGGGAGAAGACAGACAGAAATTATTTTTAAATGTACTNTTTTTTTGGGGGGGGGGGGGGTTCACCTTGATGGATGGCATAAATAATACTGTAAATAAAGCCTTTGTTGTTTTATGGCACGCAAGCTGTTGGCAGTTTTCATCCTCCACGTGTTTTATTGAGGACTGAAGTTCGCTGCACTTGAACGGGGGAATAAAGCGATAACACGTACAGACCCTTGTTGCCAGCCTGATGCTTTTGTAGCTGGAAGGGCATTCCCTGTCAGCTGGCGGAATTGCTCCTGTTCCTGGTGCTTGGGAAACACCCCGGGAGAGTGGATGTTTTTCGTTGCCGGCCTCCGCCGGGCCGGGGAGCGCGTTTGGGATTTTGGGAGGTGGGCGAAGACGCGCGGGGTTCCCGGTCCCTCCCGCTGCAGGCTGGCAGGGCTGGGGGGCAGCGTGTCCCATCCCGGCCGGCAGCTCCTTCCCCCGGCCTCCCCCCGGCGCGGAGCCGCTTTGTGCCTTCATTAGGGAGAAGTCAGAGACGTGTGAAAAGTAGGCCAGGGGTCGGGAGCGGCCAGCCCCGGCCCCGCCGAAATTGGAAGTGATGGACACCTCCCGCCTCGGCCGCTAATTTGCCTCCATGTTAAATGCCTCCGAAGCACTAATTAAAATGAAAAGTTCTTGGGTCTCACCGGCGGACAGATTGAGTTATTGAGGGTGGAAGCGGCCACCAACAGTAATTACGGCCCGTCCCCAAGCAAACGCTGGTTTTGGCGTTCATGAGCAGCGCCGGGCTGACAGGGGTCAGGGGGGTCAAGCCCGCCGAAACAAGAGGCCGAGGAAAGGCAAAATCGCTCCTCTGTTCCTCTTTGTGCCACGTTGCTTTTGTTGCGATTAACTATTTAGGTGTTCGAGCTGCTTTTTAGTCCTTTGAGGCCCAATTACGCTCCCCTTGTGAATCGCTGTAGAAAAGTTCGTTAAGGGGAACGTGACCACAACTGCTACAGTCTGAAAAAAGTAACTTCTTGTCCGATTTGGCTGTCCTAGCTATGTGTTCATCCACGGGATGAGCAGGGTTATGTTTTATTTTCGGAGCAAATGCCGGGTACATATAGTAGCATAATTTTTCAGGAGGGATTGATTTGCACAAAACTTGGAAATCCAGAAGGCTGTCGGGATTTTGGATCGGAGTTAACAGATTAATAATAAACGTTGATTGGTGTTGTGAACTGGGTTAATTTTCTTTTCTCCAGAAAACACTGCGTAACGTAATAGTCTACAGGAAGGAGGACTAGAATATAGTTGATGCTGAGTGAGAAATTAATGTCTTCCTTCAGATGTTAAATGAGACTGTGCTTTTGTTTGGGTTTTTTTTGGTAAAGACATAGCACTATTCTATAAGACAAAAGTAACTCTGTAAGTAAATTAGGTAACTGAGCTATTTTAATACAAATTTAGCTTTCATCCAGCAGAGAGGCTGGGGTTTTATTGCAATAAAGCTTCTCTGCAAGCATTTTTCAACTGGTGGCTTAACATGGTGTTGCTTTTTCCCCGCAGTATTATGGGAAGTCACCACTGCGTTTCATTTTTAAGAAAAATAATGTTTTAAGGTCTGCAAAGAAGGTAGATTTACTTTACATGTTGATTTGTCTGTTACCTAAGAGAGCTGTATGTGAGTCTAAAATACATGGCTGTGACTAATGAGTTAACATATCTAATATTTTTGATAGGAATGTAAAAACTTTCCCGTGGGTTGTTACCAGAAATGTATATTTCGGAACCACCCTGCTGCTTGGTTGGATAGGAAATATGGATAATAAATTCTCTTATCTTACTAAATTTTTAAATTATTTTCTGCAGTCCTGTGGTTATGATCTGTGTGATGGGAAATCTTTTGAGGGTTTTTTTTCTCTCTTCAGAAATGCAAGGAGTTTCTTGACACTTTGTTTTGCTGTATCTTTCAGGAAACGAAGGTGGAAGACTTACAAAATCATCTTCACAGTCAAGCACCGAATCTTGCATTAGGCTTCACCAAACAGACTAAGCTTAACATTTGTCAAGCAGAAGGGCCAGTTGCCTTGCACAGGAAGGATTAAAAGTGAACAATGACTCGACTGCGAGTTTATGAGCGATTGCTTGGAGCCTACCTGCTTATCATTCTCTGTGTTCAAGGTAAATATGTGTTAGTTGAAATAAGCTTATGTTTTTCATCTGTAACAGAGGTATGTGTATTCCGGTGGTTGGGGTAGGGTTTTTTTTTATTTTGGGGTTTTTTTTATTCTTTTGCAGGCAGGTGGCTTATCTGCCTGACATGCCATAGAGACGCTTCCCTAAAAAGAAGGACGTTACAGTGGTCATATGTTGTTGCAGTATAGATGATAGATTATATTATAGTCTATTTTAGCGAATGCTTAAATAGGGACAATCCTAAGGACAATACCAGAGAAGCATAGTACACTTTGGAGCAAGTTCTAAGAGCAGCAGAATTGAAGGTTTGGCTTTATGAATTTCCGTTTCCTGTATGTATGTGTCTTTGATCCCTTTAAAGTTGACCCACTGAAGAAATTGCCATATGCAGTTCCCCATGCCTTCTGATGCTCCCAGCAGTCAAGAGATAGTGTGGCATAACTGATCTAAATAACCTTGTTACGCCTACTCGATGGGCTGAGGTGAGGCTATGTGATGTTCACAGTAGCCTGGTTTTCAGTTTGTGAAGATACTTGTTTGTGGTGTTCACAATACCCTGGCTTCCACTTAGTGAAAAGACTTGTTTGTACGTCTGTTGGCTTTCCAGCCACCAGTTATCAAAAACTTCTGGAAATCCAGTTACCATTAGGACTTCAACTCCTCTGTCAAATTGGGTTGAATTAAAAAGTATTGGGAGCTGACCAATGTGACTGCCTCGTCCTCTGTCAGGAACTGAAGCTTAAGTGTAAAGAGCATAACTAGTTTGTGGGAAAAGCCACTTTACTATTATTTCCTTACTCCTTATTAGCCACTGTACCTGGCAGATCTGGTTCTGTGATTGCTTGTAGTTCAGAGAAGTGTCAGCATAGCAGGATGGTATCTGAGCTATTAGTGGTATCACGTTCTCGTGTTTGGGACGCGGGTGGTAGTGCTGTGCATGTCTGTCAAGCGTGTACATCCATAGTTTGTCTCAGTGTAAGATTTCTTGCTCTCCCAGCTGTGCACCTCTCACATGGTTGAGCTGAGCACACGGAGCTTCCTGTGTGTTTCGAGCGAAATAGACGAGAATTTGGTACTGCCATTTTAATACTTGAATACAAAAGGCTTTATATTCTCTTCACACTGACTTCAGTTCCTGCTTAGTGCTTGATTTTATTTTGAGATATTCTTTGGGTTATTTACTTTCAAGAATAACAATTCAATGAACCCATTAAAATGGGGAGAGCAGGAAGCCTGGTAAGTACCCAAATGACAATCTTTGTGTTCTATTTCTGGCGTGTACCTGCAGTGTTAGATTAAAGGATTTAGCAGAGCTGTCTCTTATCATGGCTGTGCTTGATGCATAGCTTGGCAACTGATTTTGAGAGCAGGCTTGCATCAAATGTGTAATGGCCTGCCCTTTCTGACCCACTTGATTCTGCCTCTTCCCGTGTGCTGGTATTTATCCTCGTGCGATCAAGTGCCAAGGTGTATTTGAGAATTGCTCCAGCTTCTAACCTGGGTAAGGGGAAGCACTTGGAACACAAGACTATACCCTTAAAAATAACCTAAACCTTTATTAAGTAGTGAATGTAAATGACACCAAAGATATTTACCTGGAATTGACCAGGAATGAGCTGTCAACTACACTAAGACCCTTCTGAAGTGAATGTGCAAGGCCAGATTGTCTTTAAGCTCTTCCAAGTACTCTCCCACAAATATATTCACAGCTAAGCTTTTATGGAACAAGTCCTCTCTCTGGACCTGTGCAGAATTGCAGTTTGTTGAAGGTATTTAAAACTGCCATTCTTCCTTTTGACTGTCCTGTGGGGTTCAGTCCAGGAGGCTACCATGAGCGCACTAAAGGCTTCTGTGTCATTGACTACAGCCTACAGAATTGTAAACACTTTTCTTCCAAAACCGGGCAATGGGGAAAGAGCATGGGTCTTGGTTTGAGGCTTTGCCATTGCACCAAAAATTTTGAGGTTGAAACCAACAAAATGAACATAAATCCAGGATTCTTCCATCTTCGTTATATTAGTTAAGTTGAGAGAGCGAAATTCACAAGACCAGTCCCTCTTTCTGTTGTGGATATACAATTTTTAATTGGCAAGAAATAACTCAATCTACTTAGACAGAAGTAGCCAGGTTTGGGAATAGTTGAAGATTATACTACAGATTTACAAATACTTAGAAGTAGCTCTAAGCTGATAAGGTTGGTAATGGGCATAAATCACAATAAAGAAAATTTTGGTGAGAAATTAGGAAAGAAATTTTCACTGTGAATGAGGTTAAGCATTAGAACAGGCTGCCTGGAGAGGTTGTGCAATATCCATCCTTAGAGACAGTCAAAACCTGACCAGAATGTCTTTGAACAACCTGGTCTAACTTAGAAGTTGGTCTTGCTTTGACCAGGTAGTGGTACCAGGTGACTTCTAGAGGCCACTTCCACTCTAAAATCCTCTCAGACATAGCAATTTGCAGTGGAACTTGTTCCACTAGTATTCAAACAGTTCTGCTGCTTTTTGCAGGAGACACCAGGTTCTTCCGTTGAAGAGGTTGGAAAATAAATACCTTGTTGTTTATATTGAAATCATGGTGCTACCCCTTTCCATTAGTTCAATATTCAGCAGTTTACTCAAAGGCAATAGCAAGTGAAGGAACAGTTCTTTTTTTCTCTAGATAAAAATAGAAATAAAAATGTAAATATGCAAGTCTAATAATGAGTAAAATTTAAGTTACATGGACTCCTGCCACAATGACATTTATTAATACTGCTTCAATAAATAAATTTTAATAGATAATACAGCTAAATAAGGTTTAAAGACCCTGTAAACTTTTTTTTCAGCTTCCAGAAAAGAAATTGTCTTGTTTTAGGAATATGTCTGACTTCCAAATCAATACTGAGTGAGTTCTGAAAGCCATGGGAAAGTTGAACTTGCTGAAATGTTGTTGGTTCTTTGATGCAAGTTGCCTAAGGGCTTGTCTTCAAATGTATGAAATATGCCTGGTTTCTGGAGGTGGTGAGTAGAAAAACAGTCTCTCTGCTTGTCCCTAGATTCATGGAGGGAGGAGTTGTATTTGGGGGGAGAGGAAAGAATGCAGTTGATAGTCATCAAGGATTTGAAATTTCTGTAGGAAAGAGGAAATCTAATATGAAAAGTTTAAAAAGTGGAAATTGGAAGTGAAAAGGATAGTTTCAACAAGGAAAATACATGCAGGATGTTACAAAAGTGCATCATAAAGGAACCGATGGTGGAAGAGGTGGAGAAGACATTTGAGGAATTGAAGAGAATTTGTGTGATTTGCAGAGAAAGGAGGGAAAAGCAGAGAAATGCCCAGTGTATGTACTTCCAGTGACGAGCACCCAGCTGAATGGCTGGCTGGCTCCCTCACTTGTTTTGGAGGCTAATAGCAAATATGTCTGTACACCTGTGTGTACACACTAGATTCCTTAATAGGTAACTTTAAAAAGCAAGGAGCTGCAGGTGTTGATTAATGTGAAAATATTCTTACAGTGATAGCAGAAAACAGAGGCCATTCCATGAAATTATTAGTGAACTTTTTGACTTGAGGTTTTTCTCAGGTCACCACTGCTACAGAACAGGGAGAGGCAGTGGTTACCCTTTGGATTGTATCTTCGTATAGCTTATGGGACATTTTCACTTCTGTTGAGAAATGATCAAAAATAAGTCTGTGTAGCAGACGGCTAGGCTTAATAGCAACCTTTAAAGGTTCTTGTATTTCCTTTCTGGCTCTGAAAAGCCTTTGCAATATCTTTAGACCTGTGAATTGCTGTGCATCTTCATCCCCCTGCTTTTGCTCATGTAAGGCAAGAGTTACCAGCTTCAGTTGCAGTTAATGACTGTGGTAAATATGCTTTTGTCTTTCCACTAGTGCAGGTTTTTAGTTTAGATAACCAGTTGTACTTCTGAGTAGAGTTCTTTCTTTGTTTTTATAATGCATTGATGAGCGTAACTAATCAGTATATGTAATGGTGTAGTTAAAGAACTTGATATATACTTAAATACGCTCTCCTAAATTTCGTACTTTGTTACTGTCAGTTTACCACATGATGCGATGTTAGATATGTGGTTCATCACACCTTTGTGTGTTCTTCAGAGACACCGCAGAAGACTGGTGTTTTAATCCTTGTAAATTAGTTGACTAAAACTATATTAATAGTATTCAATAGGTATGAAGAAAGGGTTTTTTTAAAAAATTAGATTTTAAAATCATTAGTGTTAATATTTGAATTAAAACAGACTTATTAAAGTTGGCATTGTCCGTTAGTGAACTGAAGAAAATGTCTTGAGATTTGATTTCAAAGATTTGATATAGGAAAGGATATTATTGTTTTGTTTGGTTTTTTTTACCTTTATGCACTTTCTGAATTTCAGGTGAAATAGTTACTGAATTTAAACATATAAACTAATCTGAACTAAAGAAAATGCACTAAAATGTGCAGAAGCTGATCTATGGCTTGAGGACAGTGTAGTTCTGTTTACGGGTGATTTCCCCCATGGCTGCATTTGTCTCTAAATGTCTTTAAAACATTGTCAGCAAACATGTATTGTTAAATATTTGTCTTTATTAAAGTTATTTTAATGGATTATTAAAAGGTTATGTGTTTGTTTATTATAATTTCAAATTAGTTTTAAGTAACTACTCTTTAAAAGTCCAATTCAAATTAGAATTCAGTGTTTTGTTTTTAAAGTAAGATACACGCAAAATTTCCTAGTCTCTGGCTTTTGTATGGAATATATATGAACAGAGAGCAGTCTTTTTCAGAAGTGACTTTTCTTGGGAAGTGGGAGCAGAGGCTGCTTGGGAAAGTAGGGGGGCAGGGACTGACTGTGTTGAGCGCTGGTGTCGCTCCTGGGAGAGCTGGAGGGTGGTGGAGTGAGATTTTAAACAAGTAGTCTGGGAACATGCTGTGATTTTTAGGAACCAGTTCTGCTAGATGGAGCTACCTCTAACATGCCTGGTCTTCGGAGATCACAGGCTTGATATATAAAAATGCACTATGAGGAGGGTTATGGTTAAAATGCCAGACACAGAGCTCATAGAAGCGTTTAAGGTATTTTATTTGCACTCATAAAACTGTTGTTTTTTCCTGATTTTTTTAAATTACTATTTTGTGTTTTAAGAAGTACTAATATTTTATTCAAGCTGTACCAGTCGTACCAAGTTTTAATTCACATAGCAGTACATATTAAATCATTATGAAAGCTTGTGATAGGTAGAAAGGTGAAATGTCCTTGTTGAAGTGGATGATTTTCAGTATCTGCATTCTAAATCAAGAAAAAGTAGTTTAGAAGTGCCACATAAAAATTTCAAAGTCAGTCTTTTTCATGAAGAAGGTCTATCTAACAGAAAGATGTTTAGTACGACTTTCATCTTTTATAAAAAGAGCCCAGCGTGGGCAAGCCCTGAGTGTCAGCTAGCCCAGCAAACAGCTTTAGCATCAGCAGGAAGGCAGATGAAGGTGGTCGTCTTTTTATTAAAATATTGGGTTTATTGGGTTTTACAGGCTTGGATCAGAATAGCTACGAAGAAATGCTGAGAGTACTGTAGTTCTGCTAGGATAAATCCCTTTTAAGGATAATTTACTCTGGAATAAAAATGTTTTTATGTGGAACATCTATATTAATTATACTATTATGAATTCAGAAAGCTATTGAACAACCTGAGTGCTCTAGGCTACTAGTTCCAGCATTGCAACTTCATTTGTGGAGGCAGAGGGGATGCAGTTAAGTAAGAAACTGTAGGCATAATTTGACTTTTGTATTTGTCTTCCTTCACTTACTGCTCTCATTCTCGTCTCTGCATTTCTTAATAGAGCTGTTTTTTTATGGGCTGTACAAATCTTTTCTTAGATCAGAAGACTTAATGAAATTACATGTGTGTCCTGGCATTGAGTTGCAACCAAGTCAGCTCAGTTTTTGGTGGTTAATAACACTGCAGTGTCACGCACGGTACCTTTTAAAGGTTATCCATATTTATGTTAGTATTTGAAGCCGTGCTTTCAAGTAGATTTGCTTTTGTTGCATAGTGGGATTTTTAATGTACTGTTCATCTTTAAAATAGATTGCATAGTCTAACTTATTTTCTGTGACTGGAAGAAGTAGTTCTTTGAGTAGTTTACATTTTCAGTCAAGGGCTGGATATGACACATTGTCAGGAGTTGATCTTTTTTATTAAAGAGTTTAAACAGAAAGCCGTTCTAATGCCTTCTTATCTGTAGCAGTTTTTCACACATAGAAATTTAAAATTAATGCAATAGGTATGAGACAATGTTGTGATGGGGTAGAACGAATGATGAACTGGGAACTTTGAAGTACCATCAGCTTATATATCTTTATTGTTTTATGCTGTGGTTATGTGAGGAGAATGTTCCAGCTCACGCTCACTCTTGGTATTTCATTGAATGTAAGTTTTTGAAGTGCTATAAATTTTACATTATAGTGCAGTTTGTATGGGTAAAGGTACATGATAACTGTCATTCTCAATGCTGGACAAACAGGCTGAAACTGGTCCAGGATATTGAAGTCGTCCTCCAGTGTGTGACAGTTTATTTGCTGCTAATGTATATTATTTTGCCCCGCCAGCCTGGTGCTGTTTACAGGTAGAGGGTAGGAAATAATGGCGAAGGGAGCTTTGCTGTGCCCGAAATCCCCGGGTACTGTGTTTCAGCGCGAACATTTTTGTTTTGAAGCTGTGTGTACTAATGTGTAGTATTAACACCTTTGAAGGTTACGTAAGATTTGTGTATGTGTGTTTATTAGCTGCACCGCAGAGCTGACAGCTCTACATGTGTCATGGAAAAGAAGCCGTTAATTACATCATCAAGTAGTGTAGTGTCACAAGATCCCTCAAACGTGATCCCCTCTGTCCTGCTCCCAGGAGGAAGGTTAAGCAGCATGTTTGCGAGACGGAGCTCTGAGGCTGGGGAGCCATGAGAGCACTGGTGAAAGAAGGTCAGGTGGTTCCTGAAGCAAGATGTCATTTAGGCTTGTCCTTCGGTCACTCTTGTTCATCTTCCCAGTGTCTATTAACCGGGAAAAACAGCAATGACACATCCTGTGACCCCATTCAGATCTTGATCTGCCCTCTTAACATCTCAGGTGAATGGAAGCCAAGTCATTTTCCACATTCAACTCCCTTCCCCATACCTAGCATCTTTAAGATAAACACTAATCTTCTTGAAATGCTGAGGATGAATTGTAGTACTGCAGTGAAGGATACAGTTAGGGATAATATCTAGACAGGGGGCTATTAAAAACTTTCTTCTTAAGTGATGCCAAACAGTCTCAATATTCTCCTTTTTCTTCTTTGCCTGGATACTCAGTTAAACTCCTAATAAGAGTTTTTTGCGGTCTTAGAAAGTAAAAATGCAAGAGGGAAGTGGGTTTTGGTGTTTTTTTTTCCTGTCTCCACCCCCTTTTTATGTGCAATTCAGATATTACCTATAAGATGAAAACAGGTTACCGTGGAGTATCATTTCTCTTTCACCATACAAAGATAATGAAATTGTAGTCTGGTTTTGCTTTGAACAAAAATCTTTGCCTATATAAACTGTACAAAAGACAAAGATGCTCGTTCGTTCGAAATAGTTACCTATTTTTGATTTTATTTGGTGTGTATTCTTCATAAATCTTGTTATACAATCCATCAAAATAAATTAAGAGGAAAAATGTATTTCATCTCCGTTTTAGTATAAAAAGTTGGTATACCTGTAGTCATGCATCGGTGTTAGTTTACAAAGAATAATACTGCTTTAAAAGATCCCAGACCTGCATAAAAATTTTGTTCTTCTGAGCTAGGAGAAGCCATACTTTAAGGGTTCTTTGATTTCTCTTCTAACGAACTGAAAAAATGCTGCATTCATTGCTCAGGGTAGGAGGATGGATGAGTGACTGTGTGACATAGATCATAAAGTATTTGGACTTTTAACATGTGGAATGTCCCTGAAGATAAAAAGAGTATTTTGTAACATTAATCAGGAAAGATACCTTAGTAGTTCTAACAAAATTAGAAGGAAAGACAATATTTGTACATATGCAGTGGCTTTTCCTTTAAATATGAAGTAGAATTACCTGTTCTCTGAGCATGTGAGCATGTGAATACAGAATATTGTCTAACATCTGTAGCACAGCATTAAAATGAGCTTTCAGTTTTTGCTGAGAAGAAAACCGTGGAAAGAGGGGACATACAGAGGTGCTCCTGTTTCATCTGTGTGAAATTCCTTTTGGATAAACTGGAAGTACCTATTGCACAGGTAAACTGTGTTACTAGCACTGGACCTTCTTGTTAACAGTGTACGTATTAGGAATATTTAACTTGGGTACTACTGAAGTACTGTTTGAAAACTACATTTCAAATAAGATGTGGCTAAGTAATTTGCGGGTTTAGATAAATGATGCTGTGCTTTTTTTAGGATATACCCTTAATTGTACCCGAAAAAGGCACAGTGTCCTTACTTTCAGGGAAGTGGCTGAATCGGGACAAGGCACTGGGTGTGCTGTACTAATTAGATGAGGAAATCAGCAAGTCCGCTTTACTTCAGAACAGTGAGATCCAATTTCACCAATACTTAATGACACATTTGGCTGAATGAGGTAGTGGATGTTAAAACAGAGAGATGCAGAGGGTGGTATCTGCACAGGGTTTTAGTTAAGTTTTTATGCTCATCTTTCAAGCAGGGTACAACGTGAGAGTTATGTTCTCATTACTCAACAGCTCATGTTTGGTGGGTTTGACAGGAAGCCACAAGCATCTCTTAAAAGAGACCGACTTTCCTGGTCAAAATATTTTTGTTTATTCTTAGATAAATTTAAATGTTTATTGTCTGAAATCTTTTTGAGAGATACTGAGCTACCCCCACTTCTTTAATTATAACTGAATTTGTAAAAGCTACTATCGGTCCGAACTGGCTGTTCTCTTATCTTGCACACAGAGCTGCCCACAGAGACCTGGTGGAAATTGTGTCAGTCCAGGTGATAGTTTCTTCACAACTGTTCTAGCTTTGTTGATTCACACCTTGAGGAGCTAAAGCCAAGAATACTGTTAGGTGGTGGACAGAAAGAGATTTTCTGTTGGTAAAATTACACGTGGTAAAGCTGGGGCAGATGAATGAAGGTGTTCTTGTCTCAGGTAGTGGTCACAAACCATATTCCAAATGCAGCGGATAACGTTCCTAAACTTTTTGCCTGGATACTCCTCACTAAGAAGAAAACAGATGGAATATTTCTTCTGAATGCCTACATTCACAAAAGCACTTTAATAATATGAACTAGAAGAAATGATGCTCGGCTCTTCCCCTGCTGAGAAATTGAGGGCTACTTGGAATGTAATTTAGCCCTATTTTTATTCTCTGACAGCTCATTTGTGTGGATGTTCATGTTATTTACTGAAATTTAATTTGCAAACAAGATTTACTTTAGTTCTGTTTTGGACTACTAATGCATGCAGAGATCAAAAAAACCCAAGAGATTTTGGAGTTATTACTGCTCTTCTATGAAACCTTGAATCCATAAAAAATTACTTCAGAAAATTGCATATTAAGTACATTCGGTCATGCATAAAATCATACTGTTGTGGTTGTCAAGTGGTCAGCATTTTGGTTTTCTAAACATATGAATGAAAAAGCCTTTCTTCAGGAAATTCTTACCCCTTACGTCACTACTTTTCTGCCCCACCTCAAAAAGGGACGAAATCCTCTTTTTGTTTATGTTGATTGCAGTTGGAAGATCTGCTCTTAAGATACAAAGTATTTGAGCTAGGTATTTATTCTAGAATAAAGTTATTAATGCAAATTTCTGCCACAGTCTTCGGAGAAGAGGTTCTTGTGTAATTCAATTATTTGTTAATATAATTCTGTTATCGTCTTTTTGCCTGTAAAGCTCTTGAACAGTTACCAGAGAGATGCAAAAATTTTATTCATTTGTTTAAATGTCCAGGTCAAAATCTAGACAGCATGCTTCATGGCACAGGAATGAAGACAAATCCTGACCAAAAGAAACAAGCAAATGGAGTAACGCTCGCTCCAGAGGACACCTTGCCTTTTCTTAAGTGCTACTGCTCAGGACATTGTCCAGATGATGCTATTAATAACACATGCATGTAAGTATTGCGTACAGGATAGAAGAGGCTCTTTGGAGAGGCTCATTTTTACTCATGAGAGAGCAAACTATCTCTGGAGTGCTGACTGAGGTTCTGTCAGGTGATTTAACCGTAATTGATTAGAAACTTGCTGGTTCTGTGGAGAGCTGAGCGCTAAACCCCCCCACGGTCGTCTGTATGTAGACAATACTGCTTTCACCGTACTTTAGAACCGTTTGCAACCAGTGGTTTTGCCCCCAGCAACTGCTTTGAAGGACTGAGGTTTTAAGTAAGCTGTAGCATTTTATAATGGGGTGAGTATTCAGTGACCCAAATCTAAAGCTTCTGATAGGACTACCTGCTCGCTCAGTCTAATATTTTTTCATGTAGTAGTCAAAACGTAATGTTACCAACATAGCCATTTACTGAGAACTCTTCTTGTTACATGTTTATTAGCTGTAGATGATGAGGGAAGGGCAGGGGGAAAAAACAGAAAAGTTTCTGAACATACAAGGACAGGAGGGTAGTTGTAACTTTGATAGGCATAAGAAGCCTAAGGACTCATGCACTGATTATGTACTTAAGATAGTTTTTTCATGTTGTGAGATGTCCTTGGTTTTCCTTTTTTCTCTTAATTTCCAGTTCCGTGTTTAAGACCCTTCTGTTTTCTTCCTTAAGAATTAATATAAAGATACGTAGTAGAAAATATATTACTTGCTGCTGTAATTTGAGTCTTCACTTTAACACACAGCATTAAGCCTCTCTAAAGCTGTCCCTTGGCAGATAAAGTAGTTTTTGTGGAACCCACGGAGGTGGAATAAATACTGCTGTCTTTTAAAATGTAAACACAAGTAGTATTTTACAAACATAGCTTTGCACCTGGAAAATGTTCAGCTACAACCCGATATTTTGTCTTTCAAGTCCTTTGGTATTTTATTTTTTGTCTTCTATCGCCCTCTAGTGTATGTAGTCAGTGTAAGCCTTATTATTTTTCTTCGTCTGAACTAATGGCTATATAGACATTGTTCTGATAATAAAGCTGTTAGAGTTAATAATGCCTATGCAGTATTCATCTGCAGGGTATTTTATAGCATTATGTTTCCCAAATCTGCATTTCTTTACTTTCATTTAAATAAAAGAAATTTGGGAAACAAAAATATCTCTGAATTCGTTTTCCTCAGCATCTGTGTTGAGGGAATGAATTTTGATTTACTTAATAAGATCTTAATTTTGCAGATATTGAAATCACAGACCTACCATTGTGAATAGGTTTGGGGTTTCTTACAAATAATGCTGATGTTTTCATGTAGTATAGAAATCAAAGGATTTTTTTAGTCCCATCTCTGCTTTTCCAACCCCTCAGTTGTTTCTGAACAACTGCATGTGTGTGGTTGGATATGAGCAATCCTGAAGGGGGGCGAGGAAGTAGAAGCCAGAATATTTTGGAGAAAACATCCCTACAGTGTTCCATTTGAAAATACTGTTGTGGGGGTCTTTTGTTCTCAAACTATGCAGTAGCCACTGTGTTAAAGAAGGATTTTTCTAGATACTGCCATGTTAGTATTCTTAATGGGTTTGTGGTCAACTAGTGCTGCATATTAAACAACAAACATGCTGGTAAAGCACAACTGATACATTTATTCCAGAACTAACGGGCACTGCTTTGCTATCATTGAGGAAGATGAACATGGAGAACCTACGCTTGCTTCTGGCTGCATGAAGTATGAAGGTTCAGACTTCCAGTGCAAGGTAAAAAAATGAGATATCGTTAAGATTTAAGGTCTCCCTGGAGATAATGCAGGGAAACTGCATAAGCAGCTTAAAGCTCTGTAGTTTACAACTGCAGTCACAGAATTTTGCATGTTGCCATTTACCACTGAGGAGAATCATGAGCGAGTAGTGACAGAAAGGGACACTTAATGGTGTTTGAGCAAAGATTGGCATAGAATCCCAGCTCGTTGGAGTTCTCTGCAAGTATCTGTAAGGCACTGACAAAATAAACGAGAGAACATCAACCTTTTACTTCTGTTGGTTGTTTCCTCAGTTGAAGAGACAACTTTCTAGTCAACCTAATTTATCCAAGTAGTTTATGTTTTAATGCAGATTTTCTTGATTGTTTGAATTTGGAATTTCTTGGTTTCTTCAGTTTATTTGACAGAAGAGCATAATCATAAGGAGTTGTCTGCACGGATTACACGAGAGTCCCTTAAAGTTTCATAAACATGTACACACGTTTTATCAAATATGTATGTTTTCCTGTCCAACGTAATTTTTCTTCCTTTATAGAAGAGCTATGTATCATTAAATCAAGAGCAAGTTATACTTATGCAATTAAAGAGGTATAATTAAGCAGACTAGTGCCTTTATAACTTCTTTATGTGTTACAAAAGTGGGAACTGAAAACAGGTAGTAAAGCAAGGATTTGTTTAGAAGACAGGGATGTAGCATTAGCTGGGCAAATGAATATTGCCTTAGAAGACAGGATTTTGCTTTTTCTTTTGTCACATTGCTTACGTTAAACAGAGCCATCAGAGGTAATCACCTCTATAGAGTTTCTGTATAACGTAGCTGTCAGTAGCACTGCTTTTTGGAAGCACTGTTGCCTTCAGATGTAGCTGTGAATGTTTAGGGTTACTGCAAATCAGACACAAGTTGTTATGATGGCCTCCTGAAATTGTTCTTGTATTTATATTAGTGTCTTACCTTCAGATTGATTTTCATGCCCTTCCATCTTTTATATGGTGTACTGAAGATGTTTTGGATGCAAACAGTGCTGCTATGATGAGTGCAAGAGAAAAACTTCCAAAGGGATTGGGGGATTTTCTCTTAAGAGCATTTTTTTTTATTGAACATACGACTAACCGCTTTTGACCAAGGTTAAAAATTGTGCAATGTATGAAATAACACCTTAAGTAGGAACCAGCCCTTTCTGTGCACCGAGTAAAAAAGTTCCATGAAAAATAAACGTGGACATAAAGGTATGCACCCAAAGAGATGAGATGATACTTGTCTGCCACTCTGAAGTTCTCATACATTAAATGGTGAGGTTGAATTGTTCTGTTTTAAATAAAGTAGCTTAAACTTTTTTATGTGCTGTGTTGTATCAGTAGCATCACCTGTCTTCATCCTAGCTGATCGCTTCAAAATCTGAATGTGTATTCAATTACCCTTCAACAGGATTCACCTAAAGCACAATTACGTCGAACAATTGAGTGCTGTCGGACTGATTTCTGCAATCAGGATTTACAACCAACATTACCGCCACTTGACAGTACAGGTAAACAGCTCCTAGATGTTCACACTGCTACTAATAAATGCTGTGTGGATTCTGTTCTTCCTGATGAACAGATAAAAATAAGGAGAAAATTTAATTACAGTATTGCACAAATCTGTTTTTTCCTTATTAAGTAATTTTGATATGAAGCCCTGTACTACATGTCATACTCTGTTTCCAGTTTTCCTTTTCTGCCACTTCCAAGTTAATCTTTTCCTCCATCAGTCACTCGTAGTATTTTTATTCTCTTACTCAGTTTGCTCATATCTTGATCTGCATGTAATCTTTTGATCCATTTTTATTCTGTTTCTAGAGTCTGCTCTCTCTTCTTTCTAAAATTATTTTATTGATCTCTACTGTGCTTTTGCTCTGATGAATGTGTCTTAAAAATTTAAGTATTCTGACATTGTTAACTGTTACCTAATACAAGTTCATTCTTTTCATTCTGTTGTTCCCAGTGAAAAGGGTTTGTATTTCATGCAGTTAGTCATTCATTGCTAGACAAGTTGTACCAGTTTAAGCGTTACTTAATGACTTCTCAGAATCTTACTGCTGTAAATCCTTCGTTTCTGTTTCTAAGAAAAACTAACAAGAGTCAACTAAACCCAACAACTACAAAATCTCGTTAAATCCTTTTTTTTTGTTGTCACCCAAATGAAATTATCTCTGCTTTTCTGATGTAAATACTGCCTTTCATACTAAAACACAATAGATTTTGTGTAATTTAATATGAACTGATAGTTACACGCCTCAGCTGTCTTGCTCCTTTCTGGTGTTTTGCAAGACGAGCTGTCACAGAATCACAGGCTGATTGAGGGTTGGACAGGATCTCTGGAGATCATCTGCTCAAGCAGTACTGCCTAGAGTCAGTTAAACAGGACCATGTCCATGTGGCTTTTGAGTATCTCCAAGGAGGGAGATGCCACGGCCTCCTTGGGCAACCTGTCCTGGTGCTTGATCACCCTCACAATAAAGAAGTACGTTCTGATGTTCAGACAAAACCTCCTGTGTTTCAGCTTGTACATGTTCATATACACAGCGTATGAAAACAACACACCTAAATAAATGGTTTTCAATAGATGTTTAATTAATACTTTGGAAAATTCACTTCTTTTTTTTCTTTTTTTGATAGATGGACTTTTTGATGGCAGCATTCGTTGGATGGCAGCACTGATTTCTATGGCAGTCTGCATAATTGTCATGATCATCTTATTTAGCTGTTTTTGTTACAAGTAAGGAAAGTGCTTTCTTCATTGTCAGTGTTTTTTATTTCCCAAATGACTGTGAGCAGAACAGATATTTTGTAAATGTACTGAGTAAATCATATGTATTTCTGACAAAGGTAGATTGGAAGTGAAACTGTTGTAATTTCACTTCACATCTCTGTGGATTGCAGTTTGCGTTGCTAGGTAAAATTAAATCCTCACAGCATAGAATTTAAGTGAATTTGATCCTTTCCTCTGGCTTACAAAATGTTTACCGTTTTCTAAGCTACATATAACTTTGATGCTGTAGCATCCACTAAACAGGAATATCTTCATGCTTTTTGTGTTTTTGGATCTTCATTCACTTTTGATAGTTAAATTCCATCTACTTCCAAGATGTACCTTTGTGAAGTGCTTTTGCAAACCTAAAGCAACAAGGGTATGTTTTATAACTTTTCCTTTTTCTGCTGCGTTTCAAAACTAAGTAATTAACTAGGTGAGCTATAGCAATTGATGCAGGTGCAGTTTAAGAGACTTTGCCTGCTTCTGTCAGCTCAAATTCTGTGCTTGGGAGACGATCATTGTTCTAGCAGTTTCAGTAGAAACTTGCATGTGCCAGCCTCGTCCGCCATGGTTCAAGGTTCAGTTTGTTACTTTAAACCACAACCAGTGACGTTATGCTGGTAACACTAGCTGTGAGCTGCGTATTAAAAATGCTGGGTTTCTGCCTGACTCATAATAAGCAGACATGCCTCTGCATGCATTACAACAACTACTTAATATTAAAAACTTTCTGAAAAAGATTGTACAGTAAAAAACCACTATTTTTAAATAGCTTTTTGCCTAACTCAATTTACTACATATTTTGAAGAGTATTTTGGAGCTCAGCTTAACTTCTCCTGTTGCTTTTGCAGGCATTACTGTAAGTCGATGGCGAAGAGGCACTGTTATAATCGTGACCTGGAACAAGATGAAGCATTTATTCCGGCTGGGGAGTCGTTAAAAGACCTTATTGACCAGTCACAGAGTTCTGGGAGTGGATCAGGACTACCGTTGTTGGTAAATGATAAACTAAGATTTTTTCTTCACTGAACTTCTCTCCATCAAACACGAATTTTGGGTTGTACCTATTGCATAGAATAAAGCAGTTTATCCATACAGTATGTTCGTTATTTTATATGCAATTACTGTGAAGTGTACAGTACAAACTGGACATGTACAAAAGCCCATCTTACACATAATGAAAATGAAGTGCAAAATTAAGATTATGTGCTTGGAAATCTGTTGGCATCAGCAAAATTTGAAGAAAAAGCAGAGCCTACAGACATTAAGATGAAAATGCAATGAATGCGTAATACAAGTATTAAGTTGAGCGAACTCTGAAGATATTTTTTTTCTTCGTGTTCACCATCCAATAAAATAGATTTGCTTTTTATGGCTGATTCATAATTTTGATTAACCATCCTATATAATACTTGCATAAAAATTAGCCAGTGAGACAGGTGACTGTAGTTCTTTAGAAACAAATAGAATGAGCTGATGTGATCTTTTGGAATTTGTTCTGCAGTTCTTCCTCGGAGGCAACAAAAATGAGTTTGAAATGGGAATAATGGAAAAATAATATAGCACAAATTTTACAATGGGATTAAAATTCGAAGCAATCCAAGCTTGAGAAGTAGCTTGTTCGGGTGCTTTTGGTTGATCATTGTGTTTCTCTCTTCCACCTTCCCCTAATTTATTTTTTTTTCCCCTTCCCTAGGTTCAGCGCACTATTGCCAAACAAATCCAGATGGTGAGGCAAGTTGGAAAAGGACGATATGGTGAAGTGTGGATGGGTAAATGGAGGGGTGAAAAAGTCGCAGTGAAAGTGTTTTTTACCACAGAAGAAGCCAGTTGGTTCCGAGAAACAGAGATTTACCAAACTGTTTTAATGCGTCATGAAAACATCCTTGGTAAGGAAGCAGTATATTGTTTGGCTACTGAAGGGCTCATATGAAGGTGAAGGAGGAGAGGTGTCCTTAGTGGGTAGCTTGAGGGTTATATGGCGGCTTCTCTGGAATAATCAGATGGGTGTCCCTTAATGTATGCTAATAAAATGTTATTGTAACGGTAGAATCTTGCCGCTCTTTGTTGGAAACGCGTCTGCAATCTCTTTGCTGGAAGACCGGAATGGTAGCCTTATGTTTAGTTGAAATCTGAGCTTTTACATTATTGGTTCTCATACAGGGAACAGGTATGTTTTGATACATTCCAAAACAATATAGCTTTAGGAATTCTTACTAAATCTGTTGCATAAAAAAAATTACGTACAAATAAATTGTAACTTTTGTTTATATATTTCATAGGTTTCATAGCTGCAGATATTAAAGGCACTGGCTCCTGGACACAGCTTTACTTGATTACAGATTATCATGAAAATGGATCATTGTATGATTTTCTGAAATGTACTACGCTAGACAACAGAGCTCTCCTCAAACTGGCGTATTCTGCCGCATGTGGTCTGTGCCATCTACACACAGAAATTTATGGGACACAAGGCAAGCCTGCTATTGCACACAGGGACCTGAAGAGTAAAAACATCTTGATAAAGAAAAATGGAACCTGCTGCATTGCTGACTTGGGTCTTGCAGTCAAATTTAACAGGTACATGGACAAATCCTCGGTGATGGGAAAACTTTTGTATAATTTTGCTTTAATGCGCTGGATGTCCAATTTAAAAGGACGATGGAGTCATTTGCTTGCATGCTTTCATTTTTTTTTTTTCAGTTTTGAGGGTAAAATGCTCTTCCTTTGAATGCTGGTAAGCATCGAGATGAAAGTAGGTTGTTAAGAGAACAATGAAAAGACTCTTGTGGAAAATCAAAGTAGCTTTGTAGAGGGAGGGAAGAGGAGACTAATTCATTCATTATTCAAAACTGGCCTTTCATAGTAATTGCTGTCATGTAGTTTCATTATAAATTATCTCATAGAAAATTTGAACGGTGTAAAGGGGATTGAAAGTAATACTATAATAGTATTATTGAATACTACTTTAAGTTCCACAGAGCCAGAGAATTGTCTTTTACTACACTAGAGCCTGAAAGAAAGCATAAGCCTTTGCAAATGATTTTCTGAGTTGTTACCAAATATACTCATCTTTATAGTGTTTTTTAATTCATTTTTTTTCATATGTGTTTTCAGTGTTTTGCAAAAGAAGCAGTAAACTGTCAGCTTCCGTACTTCCTGTCAGTGTCTTCTGAGTGTAATATTGTGAAGGAAAGAAAAGAAAGAATTTAATTTGTAAATGGGAGCGTTGCAGTGTAGTGATTGCATCATACAGGATTTCATACCACGTCTTTTAATAATCCACAACTCACTGGCTTCTTAATATTTTCATACAGTGACACAAACGAAGTTGATGTCCCCTTGAATACTAGAGTGGGAACAAAACGTTACATGGCTCCAGAGGTCCTAGACGAAAGCTTGAATAAAAACCATTTCCAACCATACATCATGGCTGACATCTACAGTTTTGGGCTGATCATTTGGGAAATGGCTCGGCGCTGCGTCACAGGAGGTAAACTTTTAAATATTCTGTATAAAATCTACCAGGCTCTTGTCTCACTTGAACAATACTTCTCCAGGAAATAATATAACAAGCCATCTATATCAACAGGCTTGTGTTCTTTAAAAGCAGCGGTAACAGTCTGTCCAGAGTATGGCTTGAAAATCACTGAGCTATTTGGCTGTTACAGTGAAGCATCTCAAGCTTTTTTTCCTTGTTCAAAAAGCCTTGTCCTTCCTTTTCTTTCACTCTTCTTTTGTGACCTTACAGATCTTTACTTGTATTCTCTTCTTCTTCCATCTTAACGCTTTCCTTCTGTTTCTTCGTAGCATGTGGTAGGTTAGAAGATATCAAACTCTACTTTGGGTAGCAAAGACAAAGGGGCTGCAAGGAATTATTGTCACTATTAATATTCATAATATTGGAGCTTTTCTGGTAAATGTCTGATTGTTACAGTGAGATTTTTCGTATTTTTATCAGAGTATAATACTGTGGGTTTGCCTTGGCACAAAATTGAGTCAGCTTTTGCTCCTGGCTAAGGAAGTTTCATAGTAGATATTAGGTTTTTTAATATATTTTTTTTAATGCTTCTTGATATTTCACAATTATCTCCAGGTATTGTTGAAGAGTATCAGTTGCCATATTATGACATGGTGCCAAATGATCCATCCTATGAGGACATGAGAGAAGTGGTGTGTGTCAAACGCCTACGTCCAGTAGTATCGAATAGATGGAACAGTGATGAAGTGAGTATGCTGAAAGGAAAAATCAGTTCAGTTTGTTCATTAATGTGGAAGGGTAGTTTAGTTTAATAAATACTAAAACATTGTAAAATAGGGACCACAACCTAACATCCTGATATTGTGAAAACCTCACAGCAACAATAGGAGAAAGGTATGTTTGAAATCAACTTGAAATACCGTATTTTTTATGGATCTTTTCGGTCATCTAAGGGGAATATACCCTTAAGCAGCATCCAAGTTTATGAATACCGCTCTGAGATCTGCCTTTTAGATAGTGGAATAGAATATTTTTCAGAGTTTTGATTGAAGCTAAAACTTACATGAATTTCTAATTGGTTTTATTAATCTTAATGTATATAGCATCTTGGTTTGTCGCTGAAGGTATTGCATGGAACATGAAGCAATTTCGTTGTGCTTGTAGATTTCCTGGTTTTTTTTCTTTACTGTACACTGCAGGGCAAGCTATGATGTAACTAGAATATTAAATGTAAACGTGTTTTTAAAGGACCACAGCTTGAACATGGTAACTAAGATGTAACTATTTCACATGGCAAGCTAGATGTGCCCTTTCTTCCCCAAATCCTTGATTTCTTTTAGGAGTTCCCAGTTTTTTCTATATTATTTTTTGACTGCTGAAAGGGCTTTTGTCACATCTTCATTTTCAGTGAAAAAGATCTCTACGTGTTTTCTGCCATATATATGAACATTTTTCTGCTTATTGCTACCGCTTTTGTACCACGGTTCTTGAGCAGTAGCGATAAGTTCTGCAATGCTTCTTTGTGAAACCAGAGAACCACTTCAGTTAATTCCAGCTACTGTAATACAAGGCAGTGAAGGGGAAGAAAGAGAAGGATTAGGACACGGTTGTTTGGGGTTTTTTTAGTTGATCTATTTATAATAGTTCTCTGTCAGCAATTTTGCAGAAAATGTAGAAGTTGCACATTTGGACTTCAGAGTTTTATAATTTGGGCAGCAAACCAAAATTATACACCTGTCAGGTCTGTCTGTTGTTACAATACTGTTCCTTTGTTTCTTACTTTACAGTGTTTAAGAGCAATATTGAAATTAATGTCTGAATGCTGGGCTCATAATCCTGCCTCACGGCTCACTGCCTTGAGGATCAAGAAGACGCTTGCCAAGATGGTGGAATCGCAAGATGTAAAGATTTGACATAGGAAACTGACTTTGGAGAGCAAAGCTGGACTCCTAGATCTTTTCACTCAAAAATGGGTGAGACCTATGTGGAAAGAGGAAATAACTGAGATTCAGTGTATTTTCTCAGCACACTTCTACAGGCTGCTAATCAAATCTTTCAGTACTTCATAGACTGTGATACTGAGAGGCTCTATACACTACGTGCTACGTATATGGACAGCCTTGATAAAATACGCGTTTTGTTTTGGTTTGAGCTGCATTGAGACTTCAGTCATACTTAGTGAGTCTCCAGTAAAACTCTGGGTACTGAATTGAATGCTCAGATTACAGTGCTTTCTGTGAAAGCCTAACAAGCTATATGGATTCAACAGAGATGGAGAATATAAGCTTTTTTTTGCCTTCTACCTGACAAAACCTAGTCAATCCATACCGAGTTTTTGTGAAACAGCCTGTAGGTTATGAATCTGTTTGTGATACTACTCAGTTTAACAGTTCCTTATGCCTTTATGTGTGTGCCAGGATTATTTTGCTGTCATTTGGAATAGATAAGAAACCATTTAAATGAACAAAGTTTTATGGTCAGGGCTCCGTGCATTTTGTGGCTCCACAATTACAGATTTGCTACAGAATTAACTCTTTGCCATTAAGTTATCTTCCAGAATCTTAGTTTTAATTGTATTTCTAGTCTTCTTTTCGTCACAAGGAGAACTGCAAAAATGTGAACCATTAATAAATTAAGGAATACCTACCGGAGCCCGTAGACAGCTTGAAACAATCTCTCTTAGAGGAATAGACTGCCTTGGTCATCTCGCTTACAGTCTAGTCGGCTCCATAATTGGATGACTATGAAATTTGGCACATTTTTCACAAAGCCACATGCAACCAGTGTTTTTGCTATAGAATACTTAACATCTCAACAGAAAGACCACTGATGATGTGTTTTGCCTTTCTACTTTATTGGGACTCACTGGTAGGTGTTATGCTCTGAACTTTTTTTTCATACAGGAGGGAATCAGTCAGCTGTAGGAGCATGCTTTTTCATCATTTGACAAAAGTAGGCAGAAGATAAGTATTGAAAGGCTTGAGAACTTTACAGACACAAAAGAGAGGAGGCAGGCCAGGCACTCAGAAGATTAGAGACTACAGTAAAGGTCAAGGCCAGGAGAACTGGATGTGTGGACTGCTGAAGATAAGATCCACATCGTGCAGAAGACTCTGAGCTGGCTTGCCCTGATGTAAACGCAGGAGGCCGAGTCTGTGGGCCACTTAGTGGACAGTTAACAAATTCAAGATTTGAGACAAGGTAAATCAGTGGGTGTTTTAAGTTCTACTTAGGCACATTTGGGAGGAATGGCATTGAAACATAATTGTGAAGCTAAAGTAAGTCAACATAATTGCAAAATTTGGTCCTGTTATGCCACTATTTGGCGTACACAGGAAACTGTAGTTCCCTCCTTTTCTTCACTGATCCAGACAAGTTGGTTAAAAACCAGAACCCCTCTGTGAGGTTACTGTAAGGCAGAATTACTGATTTAGAACTCCTTTGGCACTTCTACTTTGAAGTTAGAAAATAGTACCATAACTCAAGTTGAAGCTTCAAATGCATGAATCGTCAGAAGAATGAATACACAGTATTGGAACCATTGAACTTATTTGATAATTTAAGTGCCTATAACTTTGTACTGTAAATCTTGTTTTAGATAACTTTAAAAAAGGGAAGTTCTTTATATGGTGTGTTTTGTGCTTTAGTAAAAAAAAACCAAACACCTAGTCCTAGGTACACGTGTACAATTAGATACATGTGCACACACACACACACACATATGCCATAGTCGAGATTTGAAGAAAAAAGTTAGGAGTAATATTAAAATTGATGAAAAAATGTTAAAATTTCAGATTGATTTATGCCAGATTTTTTGTTGTCTTAAAATATGTACATGGAGATTGTTTTGATATGTGTTTTAATTTCCCTTGAAAATACAACTGATAGAAAACAGTATAATGCAGAACTAATGTGATTTGTACACAATTACAACCTTCTAACATGTTCTTTTTTGTTCTAATTCTGTAGTTCACATAATGTAAATGGTCAGGCAAAAGATTGCAGTATTTTTATTTTCTATTGTGATGTACAGACTTTATTTAACAGTTCTACATATTTTATAGAAAACTAGCTATTTCGAGGGACATTTCTTTTTTTTTTTAAATAAAGTCATTACTTTTGTTCAGTAATGCCTTTAAGTATTAATATGTATTCTCACTGAAAAGTTCATAGGTGTGTCAGCTATGATTTTAACTTATTTGAAAACAGCAAGAGATATATGATATTGTGCCACAATCCTCATGATAAAGGGCTTTTTAAAAAAATATTTCTCCGTCCATTGCCAAGAAATATATGATGAGTTTGAAATTGTTACTCATGTCTTCGCACATAATTTTTGCACAGGTAGTTGGAAAATATTTGGTATGAGCCAAAAAAAGTAAGAGTTAAGCTTTTATATTTTTTTTCCTTCTCCAGAATTTTTATCAGTAAGGAGGAAAAATGTTTATATAGGTACCCTGCTAGCTTAAACATTCAGAGCATGGTGGTCTATTTAAATTAATCCGTTCCTATTTAGAATATTTTTTTTATTTCTTTTAGAAGTTGCCGCAGGATTATTGGCCGTAAACTTGTTTTGTGAATTCTTTAATTCATTTTTCCCTAGTCTTCCAGAAGCCATTGCTGGAAGTGTGAATTTCGATAGGTTTTAATTATTCACATAATTTCTCATCCATTGTTTAGGCATTTGCAAGGCACTAGGATGGTGATCTTTGGTAGACATCTTAAGACACATTCACTTTAACACGGAAGAGATGAGCTGGCTGCTGCAAAGATGATCTTTGAGAGAAACAAAAAAAATCTTTTTGCCTTAGGCTTAACTTTAATTTCAGTCACTTCAGTTAGTAGACTCATACTCAAACATAGCATGCATATGCAGTTGTCATGGTCCTGAACAGGAGCTGCTAGGTCTTTAGCATTCCTTGATTCCTTGATATTCCAAAAAATGGTATCGCTAAAGGACCTCGTTGCATAAAGCACTTGAGCACATATCTACATTCCGTACGAAGTCATTCACTCTTTGGAGCCTAAGTATGTCTATACTAATATTTTAGCAATCATTTGGGGAAAAAAAACCTTGCTTAAAGCTAGCCCACTAATTTTTACATAATTAAGCATACTTAGTGCGGATTCTAAAGCTAAGTTGTTGCTTTATGCAAAACTGTGGACTTTGGAAGCCTTTAAGATCAGGGATGCTAGTAGGATTCTTCTGTTGGAGTGTGATTAATCTCATTTTTTTCTAATGAGATTCAAAGCATTTTGAATCTAAGCAAAATTCTAAGCATTTGTCATCCAAAAAAAAATATTGTCCAAAACTGGCAAATGTGTTTTCATTAATTTTTTTAAAATAGAAAAATCAGAGGGTGGAAAATATCTTGGGGAGTGTCAAAACTCTGCCTTGGAAGTTCTAAAATGCTCGCATATGGAGGTGTTTTTTTGTAGTTATTGAGCCTGCTCCATGTAGTTTCAGTTAGGTGGAAAATAATTTGAGTAACTTAAATAATTCTTACTGTTACAGCAACTGAAAGGAAAGTTTCTGTGTTCCTGGTTAACACATAAATTACACAAAAAAATGTGATAGTCCTACAGAAAAATGTAGGCTTACTTTTTAAGTTTATTCTGAATTTTACTCAATATGTAATTTTTCCTGAGTTTTACTCAAGAAACTGACAGTTTTCCCAATATCCATCACTTTTTCACAATTACTTTCTTAATTAGTCTATTTTGAGGTATTGGATAAAATACAAAATTAATACTTTACGTTACCTCCGTGGTAGTCTAGCATCAAATTTTACACCTTGATCTAAATGACCATTTGAATGTGTTTATAAAATAAATCATTTGGATACATTTCATCCACTCTGTCTTCACAGACTGTATTTTTAAGGGTCTAAAATGTTTGAAAAGCAAAGATGCTGAGTTGAAAAGTGTTCTTTGGCTACTGCAGATATTTTTAGAGAGAAGGTACCTGCTCATCTTCTGTCAGCTGTTAGAATGATTTAGCACTTCCTCATTCTTCTCTCAGTGCCTCTGAAGTCAAAAATCTTTATCCTGTCACCGCGATCTTTATTCTGAATAGGGGTGATGTCTAAAAACGGCTGGCAATATTGCACAATACAGTGCTTTATGGAGCCATGGTGTATTAGCCTTGGTTGGGATAGCAGAAGTGGAGTGCGCATTACTTCTAATTTTTGAACAAATCTCATGTAATTGTTGCTTTGTAGTATTTTACCTTTGAATGCGATTATAGAAGCCCACGTCATGTAGTGACATTTGTGCTCTGACATGCCATGCCCCAAAAACGAAATGTACTATATTGTATACAAGAAGAATAAATAACATTGTAGTTAACCTAGAGAAGATGTAAATAAAACATGAAAGAAGAGTGGAAGAAGACAAATGGTCACACTCTTGTGTGTGTTATATGCCAGAAGTGTAGAATACTCCTTTAAAAATGTAACACACTAATGTATTTTGTACAGCATCTGCTTTAGAAGGTGCCTTATTGAGTTTACCATGAATTGCTTGTTCTGTACACAGATTATGTCCAATGTATCATTTTTAAGTAAATAACCTTATTTTAGTACACATTAGTTATGTGTTTTGTTACTATAAGATTCTGCCTTAAAAATGTAATGACTTGGAAATCATGATACTGTAACTAAATAATTCCCTACTTTTTAAGACCTCGTGTATGGGGGTGCCCCCCTCACCCCCGAGTCTTTGAGTAAGTTGTTAATGATCACTTTATTGTTCAGTGGTGTTTGCAATTACTCGGTGCTCTATAAGTTCAGGCTCTGTGTTCCTTGGACTAAATTTGGGCACAATGGTAAAACCAATGTTTCCTTCTCCTGATTTTTATCCCTGTCTTACAGCAAAGCTAGAAGCAAGTCAAAATTGAAGAATTCTTTTATTTGAGCATATGCTAGTTCACGACATGTTGGTTTTATCCGTACAAATTTGCCTCAAGCACTTCAAGTAAAAAGACTAAATATAAAGGGACGGGGGATTCTGTAATTGGTATTTGTTCCCTCCTGTATATAACATTCTTTTTGTGTAGCAATAGCCACATTAAGACGTTTGAGCTAATATACTTACGTGCTGTTGGTTACAAAATTATGCAGGTGCTTATGTATAGCCTGCTAACTCACTCTGTTTTTTTAAGTTTCAAGCAAATGAAGACCAATCAAAGGGATATCTCATCTGTGAGTACACAATTACATAAAATCTCAGAATTTATTTTCTCGTTGCAGAAGTGTGTTGACTACTACTCTCCGTAGAGTTCACTTTTAGTTTGCAAGCAGGAAGAAGTAAGATAAATTTCTCATCTCTTTTTGCTTTTGTTCAGAAATAATCTTAGCTTTAAAGATAGGGTTTTTTACAGCAGCTGGAAAGTTTTGATATCTGAGCGTCATATAAACTGTCATCAGTGTATTATAAAGATATAACACTTTTTCTGTAAAGTCAACTATTAAATTCTTGCATTAGAATTCTGGAAAGTACAGTGGAAGACTAGACTGTATGTGGTTTTAAACCTTTCTTTCCTCAATACATAATACCAGGAAATTATGCTGCACAAGTTTTGGTCTCCTTAGAATTAGTATTTTGGCCAAGTAAATTTTTTCTTACGGTTGTGGCTGTTGTGTAGTTTGTGGAATATCTTCACTGATTACACTGATCCTGGTTAGACTGAAAACTAGGATTTTTAGATTAGCGTTACAGGAAGACATAATGAAAATACTCCGGGTAATGGAAACTTTTGCACCAGTCTCTGTTTTAACAAGCACTTATTTTTTCCCCTAATGTTGCTTCCTGAAATGACCACAGGATGGTGCTGTAGCCTAAAGATAGGAAGATACTTTTGCAAAAATTGGCGAAGGGGTTGATAAATGAGAATAAATTCTACTGCCTGCTAATAATAAATATCAAAATGTTTGTATATCATGATTTTTTACCTCTATATACAAATGTGTTACAGGTGAGCTTGCATCAATATTTAAGAACTGAAACAGCCATATCTGGTGGCATGTCTAAAAACCTCACGTGTATTTTGTGTGCAAGCCAAAAAACATACCGAGTAGTTGGTGAATTGAATCACAAGTTTTTAAATAAATTGAAGAAGCATCACTAATTTCATAAAGGATCAGATTTAATTACGTTAATTTCATTAATCCCTTACGCAGCTTTATCTTTACCTCCCCCCCAAAATACCACTTCAGTCTTTCTCACTGAGTAAGTAGTAAGTTAATACTGGCTGTGACTCTGAGTCATGAGAGGACCATTACTGTGGGTTGACCACCTTGTGAATCTGGTTCATGGTGATGACCATGAGCTTCAGAGTCTGGTTTGATGTGGATATCTGAAATGGGTTCAGATGAATCTGATTGCAGAATTCAGGCACTGATGGATCTACAGAAAGTAAAATTGTTGGTGTATAATGGGTACTTGCATTTTGAGTGAGGTAAGGAGGTGAGGAAAAGAAAAAAGACAATTGGAGACTTTAGTTTTAAAAGGTAAAGCGCTGTAAGATACTGGCATTCATAAAGCAGTAGAAGTTTCAGTAACAAAATAATTATGTAAAGGCATTAAGGTGCACAGCTTTGATTGGAAGTCTGGAAACCTGAGCTATCAGCAATGTTTTCTGGCAGTTGCAGGATTTTTGGGAAGTACTAAGAGAGGTNTTTTTTTTTTTTTTTTTTTTTAGTACAAAGCTCAGGTTGTTGATATTTATATCTATATCTTGGAGCAAGCATATATGTTTCTGTGCCTGTTCCTGCTTGGCTGAAACTGCCATCAGGCATGCTAGTCTAGTTGGTCTGCTATGAGATAAACTGAAGCAACTTGTCTACTCAAAGACAACTGGCTTTTCCTAATGCTTATGGCCAGCGTCAGTTTGTTTTTCGTGTTTGAAAGTCCCCTTTTCTTAATCCACTGAGCCAACCTATAGCAGGTTTTTTTTTTTCAATTGATCATTCTTGTCCTTTTGCCATTTTCGTGCCAAATTTTTCTTTCCTTTAGGTCCTAATCTGGAGTCTGCTGTCTCTTTGTTAAAATGGTTTCCTCTATTTTGTTGCCTAAAAATGAAGGTCATGGTGATGTGGCTGTGTTGATCTTGCAAAATAATCAATAAACCAACCCTTCAAAGTCCACAAACAAGAACAAGTGTTAGTGAGGGGGTTCAAAGAGATTTATACCAGTAATCAGGTAGTTTGCTTCTATTTGAGAGGTGGGTTAGATGGAAATTTATTAAAAAGCTGATGTATTCATTTAAAAAAAAAAAAGCCACAAGCCAGTAGCTTAGTCATCTTTTCTCTTGTCACTTGAGAAGCAAGTCAGCCTTCCTGGCTTGTGCAGCCAATAGAATGTTTGAACCCATTATCTTTCATTGATTTTTTGCTTCATAGTCTAAAAATGAGAGCGTTCCGGTCAAGTATGCCTTCTTTGTATATGCAGGTGGCTATCTTAAGCGCATAGTTGAAGAATATAAATATGAAAGCATCTTTATATTAACATTGTGTTCGCTCTGGAGTCGATGATCTCTGAACTTGACCAGCTTATTCTTCAACAAAAGTGAACTCTGGTAAGCACAAGGGTGCCAAACCTTTCAAAGTCCAGTCTGGATGAACTGCTATCCTATCTGCCACCTGCTGTGACCTTTTCCAAGTAGCTATATGGTTTTCTTTCCAGTTAAAGCTTTCTGCTAAAGTTTTAAAAACAAGAAAAGTGTTTTTAAATATATTTATACCTGTCCCCTGTCTGTATTTAATTGTGGAACTTGCCTGGTAGCTGCAGAATTGGTGTGCACTGAAGATGGAGTGTTCCTTGAGCTACCCTGACCGAGGCAGCACACTTGGCTTGGCTCTGCAGAACGCTGCCACCACAAAAGCCCATAATTGGAGGACCACTGGTAAAAGCATCTGGCTCACCCCGATAGAGTAGCTTTGTACTGAAAGCACCCAGTCTTACAGTTTGATGCTTTTCTTCCTTTTTGACATTTCACCTCTTCAAATTTTTCATCTCTTCCTTCCCTCAAATATTTGAGTGATCTGTGGAGCAGAAGATGACACCGAGCTTGCGGGCACTGCTGCAGAGCAGCTCAAGATGTAGCTCCTTGCTGGATAAATGGGAAACCATAAATAAGCCCGATAATCTCACGTGAAAGTCAGCATTGACTAGGAGTAGATGGGGGATCACTGTTAGTCACTTTGTTGGATTTTTCAGGATGGAGAACAACAATCTTCTCAGCAGGTCAGTAGCTGAAACTGCTTTGTAGCTTTATTTCAAAAGGTACATGTTGTCAGCTTGTCAAACTGTTGTCTTAAGTGCAGTGTGTATTGGTACCGATGTATGTTTTAATAATTTTGTAGTTTAGTGTTGCTTAGAATACAATTAGGTGGGGAGAGAGCCCCTACAGCAGGATAGATTTTTTTTTTTTTGGTTAGAAAATGCTACCTTAAAAGGGCATAAAATACATAATAAGAATTTACCTCGTTCACCAAAAATATAGGCAATTAATAAATGCATTTAATTTTGGCAAATTTAATTGTTTTGTAAGGCATTAGCATAGGCAAGGAAAAATATGACAATAATTGAACTTTTTTAAAAGCCTTTGGGATATTTTATTTGACAGAAGAAAAGTTGAGGGCATGACCAGACATGGTCATCTTGAGACTTTGGAAATTTAAAAAAAAAGACAAAGCAAAACAAACAAACCAACAACAAAAAACCAACCACTCTACTGTTCAGAAATTCTACTCTTTGGTTTACTCTGATTATAAATTTATGTTATATTCAACAATGACAGCAGACCAACGAACTTGCCTTTCTGCTGTTAGTTTTATTTGCTTGCTTGCTTGGGTTTAAACTGTTTACTAAATGCTGAACTGCGGGTTGAATTAATGATAGTCTTTGGGTTATATTTAGAAATGAACTGCATTTTCACCAGTAATCTTCGAATATTGTTGGCATTTTCCTAACGTCTAAATGTAGGTGTAATTCATCTTAACAATGTTATATTGCTATTAAATTTTTGCAGTGTAGTTGAAGTACAACACAGGCCCATAACCAAAAAGATCAGGCCAATTCTGATTGCTTACAAACATTAGCGTAGGGTGCATCTTACTGGGTTTGATCAATCTCTTCTAGTGTTCATGTTGTGCACAGACTGAAACATTGAACTGGAGTGAGTTGCAGAAGTTTCCAAGACAGTCTGAGACTGCCTGTGGTCCACAGAGACGTAAAAGGTAAAATTGTCCTGGCTTCTTGGTTTTAAGCTACTATCTACAAAATATGAGAGTTAATATATACAGTCCTTCCTAAGATCTTTTCCTTGCCAGTGGTGGGGGTATTTGCCATGGGAGAATACTCTTTCACCAGGGGGAAGGAGAAATTATTTGTGCTATAAGTGAAGAAAGTCCCACAAAATGTTTTTTCTAGTTGGGTGCAATTCTCACAGTGGAAGGATTTGGGAATATGTGTGTGCTGGTACGTTTGGAGTCCAAAGCATTAGCTTATCACTTGAAAGAAAAATCCCATTGCTGCTCATAAGCAACTAATCAAAAGCCAAACACTTCCAGAAAAGAAGCATGAAGACATATCTAGGGTAGTGCTATGTTGAAACACATGCAGTAGGACTGAATACATCACAGATGAAGCAATAGTGAATTGATCCATTGCATCTATGGAAAGATATCGATAAAACAAAATGTCACTCTTCAAGTTTTAAATATTAGGAATCCACCCATTGTTGTCCCAGGTGGGCTGCGTTTCACTACAGAGCCCTGCAACAATTCAAAGTATACTTTCTCCCCCTTCTCCATTTCTGCCATAGCAAAAGTAGTCATGGTGTTCCCGGTTGGTGTTTTCCTCTGACTACTTGAAAGAGTTCTTTTGTACCCACGGCTAAAGGAGAGTTGTCCTAGTGCTGGTCCTGAACCGAATTCCGCAGAGATGACAAACAGGTAGACACCTTTATGCGGTGCCTTAAAGTAGCCGTGTTCAGGGAAATAGCCGTTTCCATAATTGAGGTAAGTTTCATTAAACCTCAGAGTTTTTTCTTTATCCTTTCCTTCTGAGAATCCTACGTGGAATGCCACCAGGGAGTCTGAAAAAGAAAGAGGAACAGGATTCTAGCAGTGAGCACTCTTCCCGCTCAGGGATCATCGGGGTGGGAGGTAGGGTGAAGCCCGATCAGGCCTGATTTCTGTATGCTCCTTTGTAGAGCTAAATGCTTGAAATGGGTATGTGCCTGGGATTAGATCAAATGCTTCCCTGGAAATATCTGAACCACTGTTCTTGGAAAAGTATGAGGCTGAGACCACCCAGGGGACAAAAAAAAAAGGGGGGGGCACTTTTTTGCTGTCCTAAAAATAGATTAGTTTAAAATACATTCTCTGCTTATTCAGTCTTAACTACAGTTTTGCAGCACAGCTGCCTGAAGGGGCTGATTTTTGCACTATGTTATATGTCCATAACAAGGGCTACAATCATAAAAGGCAGTGCTAAAGCTAGTGTGGTTGTAATTACGAGGTACTTATGGCCACGTGTTCACAGGGAAAGGGAACTGGCCAGCCACAGTGAAGTATAAACTGAAAACTTGTCTCTGAAGCTTAACCGTTCTCTGGTCAGTCCTCCCTGTTCCACTTGTGCAAATTACAGCAGTTCACTTAATGTATATATCCACATTAGGAAGGATTTGGCGCTTTGAGTATGCTCCTTCCAGACTCAAAATAGCAGAGGAAAAAGAAGTAAAAGCAGGAAGACTAACACTCCCCATCAGCTTCAAAAGAGAAAGCTGCTACTACATTAACTCGAGTGTCTACAAACACAATTTGTGTTCTAAACATCTAAAGTTGAATTAGTTTGAGGCCAATTTTCCAGAAGCCATATGGATGTCATTTTATTGGCCTCAAGCAAAGTGTAGTAGTGTATCAACTTGGTTCTCACTCAAACTGCTTATTTTGATAGGAGGATGTAAATAATGTCCGAATTTCTCCCTCCAGCATCCCACAGGATACTGACAGGTCTCACAACTAACATGCTCTGTGTGTGGAACTTACAGCAGTGCCCAGAGAGAAGCTAGACCAGCACGTGAGCAAGTAAAAGAGAAGAACCTACCTTTTTCCAGAAGTTCTGTCTGCACTGTATTTCTTCCACTTATCATCTGTGTATTTTCTCTGTGATTCTCAGGCTTTTTCTTGTCTCTTTGCTTGTCTTGACCTTTCTGTTGCCTTCTCCCTTTTCTGGTCAGCATTGACTGAATCTTTGTAACATCCAGACTTATATTTGAGGCAACTAATTCTTCATTGCTTCTGAATAGCTTTTTGAAAATCAGCAGATGTTCCTCCAGCTTCTGCTTGGTGGTTGCTAAATCTGCTGAGAGAATTTCCACAGAAATGTTGAGCGGCTCAATTACATTTGCTATTGTATGATTGCAGCTGGATTCGTGCCTCTTGATTGCCAGGCTCAGGTGTTTGATATCATTCTTCAGAGTCATGATATCATTATAAGCTGAGCTATCCAAGGAGTCGTCTTTGGCAGCCTCATAATTTGGTTCCATATGTTCGATGATGCTGCGTTGACTGCTAACTTCGTCTAGAGTAGAGGATGTCTGCGTTTCTTCTTTGGAATGCTTAGGAGATGTACGAGCATCACGATTATGCTGTTGACCTCTCTCCAAGAGGTGAAATCTCTTCATAAGAGATTCTAAAGTCGCATTTTGTTCTTGGAGTTCATCTGAGATATGTCTGAGAGATTCTTGCAGCTGAAATACTGATGATATTAGGATACTAGGATCTTCTTCAAAGAAGACTTCCATAAATTCTTCTCCCAGTAAAGCCTCCAGTGCTGCTTCATGACGCATGGCATCTTCCAAAAGGGAGCCGAAAGAGCTGTTGAGATACTTGACGTGTCGATGAATTTCTTCATCTTTCTTCTTCAAGAAGCCTATGTCTTCTGAAAAAGCTGTAACTTGCGACTGAAGCTGTCTGTTTTCTTCTTGACGGAGATTAAGGGACTGATGGATAGATGGAAAAGCTGAGGAGAGCTCTTCGATTTCATTCCTCAAAAGATCTCTGAAAACTGACTCTAAGTGCTTCACATCCTTTAAGTTTGATTGGGTGCCTTCAAGGGAATAAGTGATATTCTTTAAATCTTCCTCCAGTACATCAGTGTCAGAAGATATTCTCTGGCAATTGCATTCCTCCATGTACCTCAACAGATCTGAATAGTTTTCCCGAAGATTTGAGAGGGTGTAGTTGAGCTCTGATATCTGCCTTTCCATTGCTGCTTTGTTTTCTTCCATAATAAGTGATTTCTCCATTACAGTTATTGTAAGGTCTTCTGGTCTGTACTTTGAGATATTTTTTTTTAACTCCTTAAACCACCTCTCTAAAACTGCAATATTCTGAAAGGCCACATCTGACTCCATGTAAAGTTCTTTAATCTGCTTTGCGTGCCCTGCTAGAATGTCGTTTATTTGTCTGGTGGTTGACTGGGTATTTTCATCTTTGGGACCATGATGCGAGGAGAGTGCCGTTAAATTCTTTTTCAGAGTATCAAATTTATTTTCAAGATTATTTTGCTCTTGTTTCATGCTTGCTATGCTGTTGTTTAAAGCTAAGAAATGAGACTGCTGTATCTTATGGAACTTCTTGAGCTTTGTGTCAGAATCTGCCTTGATCATGGTGAGATTATAGTGAATACTCGCCTGCTGCAGTTGCAGTTGGTTCTCTATATCTCTTTTCACCTGATCAACCTTGACTACGTTTTCTTGGACTTTTGATTCAAACTTAGTCCCCAGCTCTTGGAATTCCTTCTTGGGCACAGTGCTCTCTTGGAATCTTTCTATGCTTCTCTTGTTGGCTTCCACATCATGGGACAGATTTCTTACCATATTTGAGAGGTTCTGTAAGCTTCTGTTGAAGCTTGCCCACATTGGGTTGAAATGTTTCCTTAGAAAATTCTCCACGTGGGGAAACAAAACTTGCTGCAGAAGCCTTTCCTGTAGATCTGTTAACACAGTTTTAAAAAATGCATTTAATTAAATTTAAATTCTGCTTTTGGAACAGACATTAATCTGGCCAGGATGACTCGGTATGTATTTTTCCATAGTAACTACCATCTTATTCTCCAAAATCTGACCACCTGATAAATTCTGACAATTGCAAAAATAGGCTAATTTTAAATCAAGGTTACCGTGAAGCACATTGTGTCTTTGAGTCTGCATCGACTGCCCTATTTAAGTCATAAGAAGACTGCATTTTGAAACGCCTGGGCAAGCGTTTTTGTAAGTGGCTGTAACTGCCCAGTTCTTAGCTGGTGGGCTTCTGCTTATTTGTCTGTCTCATAATGTTGTTCTTTTTCTGATGCTTTCTACAATGCACCTTCTACTTCACAAAGTTTCATGTCATCGTAACAGCTGAATATTTCAGGCCAGGAGTAAATAACTTGAAAAATCTGTGAACTACCTGTACTATGTGTGAATTATACTAAGGTTTATTCCTAAGGGTTGATTTCTAACTTTAGTGTTCAAACGTGAGTGCCTTGAAGTTCACTGAGAGCAATGGTTTGTATCATTAGAAAATGTTTCTGCGAGTCAATGGTTCACGTTAGTAGATTAAATTTGGTAGCACTTTTTTCCCCCCACTCCTATATATGGCAAGAATAATGTTCTGGAGAAGGGTTGAATGTTGCACTTTTTTACATACACCAGTCTGATATTCCCACACATTGGAGTATATGATATGAATATGAAAAAAAGAACAAAAAGTAAACCTAAACTTTGCATCCCTATGGAAGAGAAGATGCCATCATAGCAGAATAGTAAGCTAACAAATTTTAAGTATAAACAACCTCTTTCTTCTGTGGTTAAGGCATATTCTGAAATTCCAGAAAAGTGTGAAGGAATCTTCTTTCATCTCATTTCCTGTTTCATGTTACTCTTTAATTCAGTTCATTCATTTCTATTGGAATTGCATGAATTTTTACTCTCTTTAAAAACAACCGGCAGACCAAGGAATACCAGGGTATTTTTGTTTCCAGGTTTTCGCTCTGATCTGCGTGGTTTTACAGGGCCTGTTGTCAGGCTGATAATTCTGCGTCAGACCTCTCACCTGAATTGCTCTGGTTCACTTCTAACACCATGCTTGTACCGTTGTTTTCAAATATTCTCTGTAAGTCACCTAAGTTGCTGACTGCTTGATGAATATCACTTTGAAGATCATCCAGTAAAGCCTCATGATTTTGAATGACTTCCAACATTTCTCTGGAATCCACAGGTGTTGACACTAATCACAAGATTAAAAAAACAAAGTCATGCAAGGGAGTGCAGCCACCAGGCGACAGGTATTCCTACAAGACCTCGGAGAACACCTGTGTACTTTTTGCTCTGAAACTTTTGCGCTTACATTTAGGGGGCTTGGTGATTTATAGCACCCAAACTCGCAGGGTCTTTGCAAAGATTTTTTCAACAGTGATGAAAACCTAATGTTATTTAAATATTAACAGAAGAACTTCAGCCACGCTACCTGTAAGTGCTGTAAAATGCTCTTTATTTAAAATCTCTCCATACCATAAAAATATTCTGGAATCATATCTCCCTTTGAGCCAATTGACTGAAAGGATAGCAAGGTTTAAGAACCCAGAATAAAAGGAGAGGATGAAAGAGCAATCAAGGTGTTTCACTAAGGAATTAGAAGCGTGGGGTGTAAGTGTCATAGCTGACTTCTGCTCATGTTATTCTAAATAAATACCGGCTAATTCGAGCTGCAGATTTCAAAGCGTACACTGAGAATTGCAGAAGCTAGGATATCCCAACTGTGCCGCTCTTGGGGGCCTCTTACCTTCCAGAATTACCTTTGACATCTCACTCTAATGTTTTATAAACTTAAGTCCTGTAAAGCAACTGCCTGCTTGTTCAATGCTGAGATCATCATGTGAAAAAGCCTCTCTTTCAGGGCTGCCATACTACCCTAAATCCAATTGCCAGGAGGTACTTAGTAGCACTGCAAGCCACACCATTTCCCCTGAGGGTAAGGAAAGGTCCTTCTTGGATGCTTAGGTGGATAGGATAGAGTGCCTGAGATGCCAGTCGACCAGTACCTCGTAATAACAATCTCAAAGCTACTGGGTAGCAGCTCCAAAACCAGCATTTTGAATAGATGGTTTTTCTGACAAGGCTTCTGAGCATGGTGTGCTTCCTTGTGAATCCGCTTAGCGGAGCGAGGGTTTGAACAGCCATGCCATTGGAAGGTTTAACGCTCGCCAGCGTACAGCTTTGCAAACTTTTGGATGCTTTGTGTAGAGCATTTACATAGCGTTATACCAAAAAGTCCTCATTTATGCCTATAAAGGCAGTTGTGTAAAAGCTTTCCCAAATAATGCTTTCACTAGAGATATCGTCCGAGGCTTATCTTGTTAAAATTGCAGCTAGAAATGCATTTCTTTTTTTTCTGATCTGCGACTGAGAGGTAAAAGAATGGCAAGCAAAACGACTTCAAGCACATACTGTGGTTTGAGAACTCCTCTTCTTCCCGTCCTTCAGCTTGATTTTCTGGCACCAGAATAAAATTGGGATCTGCAATTGAGATGAAATACATCTGTGAAAATGTTTCAGACGCAGAAACTGCTACAGTTTAGCAAGGCACCGCAGGGCAATTTCATACGTAACATAGCTGATGTGGAGACAGGCTTCTGCGTTGCAGGTTTCTTAGGGAAATAACTTCCTGTCTGGAGAATTTACTTTGCTTACAGTACTGCACTAGCATACAACGTTGCATAAATGGTAATGCTATGCAATAGGGGTGGGTTTTTTAATTCATGCTTAGCTCTTGCGCCTAAAAAATGAGTCTATTGCAAATATGTGCCTCTTTTTTTTTCTTTTCGGGGGGTAAGGGGGTCCTATCAAAAGATGCAAATTCCTCCTACTTGTTCCACAGTTACCTTGAACTTTGTTGACAGCACCAACTACAGGGAGTGATGCTGTACAAATGAGGAGATAAAGATGGAGCAGCTGGTTTTGGTCAATGAGTGTAGTGAAGGAGGGACTGAACTAGAAGCTCTGTATTTGGTAATATGTTTCCAACGTTATAAATGAAGGTGAGGCATCACCTAGAGATAAATCTGCAAATAAAATCTATCTGTGAAGAAAAGCTCTAAACCTAGAGATAAAAAAAGGCACTCCTATTTTATCTGTGGAGTCTGTAGGTGAGTTAGGTATAGATTGTGTGAAAACTTTCACACAGATGTTTGCCTGTTTTGTTGTGGTTGCCTTAATTTCTAGAGGGAATTACCTTTTACCCATTTAAAATCTCTTTTTGCTTTTGGAGTGCTATTTGCTAGATCCTGCCAATGCTCCGAAGGACTCCAGTTTTTGAACCACGCTGCCTGCCCTCACTTTTACTCCGCAGCGCACAGAGTTGTAAGTAGTTTATTGTATGTAAAGGCTATTGCTAGAGCTTCCGTGGAAGTAACGGCCTGGGCTCTGCCCTTGTGTCCCTCCTCGAGGAGCCGGTAGCCACGCGGTCGGGGTAAGCCGGGAGGCAGCAGCGATGCTGGCTGGAGACTGAAGGCTGCCGGCTGTGTTTGAACTTGGCCATGATGCGATTTCCCTAGCCAGATGGCTTCATCCTGTAAACCGACCGGCGGGGGGCGCTTCACCTACTGGCGTTGCTTTCTGGGTGTCACCCGTTTCTACCTGGGATTAGGCCTTCCTAGATGGACATGTACATCTGACGGGCTCTCCCAGCAAACAAATACTTTTCTCTGTGTGTAAAGATTACAAAGGTGCTACTACCAGAAGAATAAGTAGCTAATGCTATTAGCTACTAATTGCAGCTAATTACAACTGTTCTTTGTTTCAAGGTACCAGTGATTTGAAGCATGGCAGACCAAAGAAAATAAGGCATCGATTCTCAAAAAAAAAAAAAAGGAAAAACAAATAGGCAAGCTTATTTCTTGCCACTGTGACTGGCATTAATTCATTAATTCTCACCCTTGTTGTCTTAGCTTTCCTTACCGTGCTGTTCACAGTCCTTGCCGATAAATCCAGGGCAGCATTTCCACTGCAAAGACTTCAAAACCTTCTGTTTCACTTGATAGACTGGCTTCAGAGCTGTCCTGTACCTGGGGAGTAAGGGTCTGGGCTTTAGATTGCAAGTTATCGTCAGCGTGTGTCACTCGGGGTAAATTCACTGACTCCAGCAGCAGTCTGTGCCAAGCGTGTCCTGGATGACTAATGCAGAACACAGGAAATTTGTCATAAACTGTATCGCTGCTTTGGCAGTCCAGACAGAATGTGACTACTACTCAGTGTGCAGGGCTCCAGTGCTCTGCCTCGTGCCTTATTGCTCTTCAGTAGAGATATTTATTTTTTTTCCAAACATGCTGGCACCGATCTGGTGCAAGTCTGAGAAACGTCACAGGGGGAAAATTTATGTAACTAACAAAAACGTAACTGTAGTAGTTATTGTAATGGGGTCCTTTGCAATCAAGGTTGGACTGAGCTTGAACTTCTGTAATATTCTGATGAGCGGTAGAGAAAGTTTCATTTTTGAACAAATGTTCCCAAATGTCACTGGTACCAAGGAAGATGCAAGCGTGGAAAAAACTGCACTAGAAATAATCAGGAAACTTTTTTGTTGTTTTTCAGAGAAAGAGACATTAATTATATTAACAAATAACAAAAGCCTTTTTGCAGTCAAGTAACTACATAGATGTGAAAACATGTAAGTATTAAATATTATTTCACTTCAATGGTGTGTTGTGATTCAATGTCTCTCAACTTTAAAAATGTATCAGTCTTGGTACCTTAAGGTACACTATTGGATTTCACCAGTGCTCTTTGGGCAGCCAGTCCTCCTGAAAGCAGAGTAAGCACTTAGGCAATCGCATGTCTCTGACTCCTGCCATGTAAGTGGTCTCATTGAAGGCCACAACCAGAAGATTTTTAAGTTATACACGTGTATTATGACCTGAAAATCACGGAAAAGGTATGGTCTGCATTTTTTTTTTCTGAATAAGAATGTGGGAAGATATGAAAAATCAGTTAATCACCTTGTAGTCCTGTACTTGGTGACTTGGAAAGGCAGTTGTTCTCCCAGGTTACTTAAATGCCAGATCACCTTAGGTACATAAATCAGACCCTACATCACTTTTTTTTAATGTGTCATTAAATACTTCTGAAAATACCCTTTAGGTTCTTCAGAGAAAATTCTGTTTTCCTCAGTGGTTTTATTTAGGATACTTACATGATCTTCTGGCAGTCCGGTGCTCCGTTTAGACAGGGCTGTTGGGAATTGACAATGTACTTCTCCTTCATGCAGGCTTCTATGTACGTTACCAGCCGGGACTGCGTGAAGGAACACCAGTTCCTAGTGGAAGAAAAGACATGGGAAAGGAATTTGAGATAGGTCTTTTTAAGTCTCTGCTCGTAACAGTGCCAAGGAAGAGTGAAATGTAGAAGGGCCGTCTATTTTTTTATTTTTTTTTTCAGCTGAGTGATGAGGAAAGTGGAAAATGCTTGCTAGCTTCTCCCTCCACTCCTAGTTCATTTGTTTTCATTTGGGATGTTTATCTAAGTTTGTTACAAAAGGGTTGATAGTCTGAACTTTGATGCATTAGTTCCCTTTCCAGTCCTTTCATTTAGCAGGAGAAATTTCCAACCGATGATAACCTGCAGGTTAATGTCACTTTAAATGTCAAATTGCCTTTCTGGGCACGTTGCCATTTCAGATGCCTGATGACTGATTCATCAGGTTAAGGCAGTCTGCTTCTGAAAACTTAATCCCACATAAACTCCATTAGTAATCAGTGTCTTCCTAAGTATTACTTCTTCAAGATAATGTAGTAACTGATTGGCTTTTATTAATTAGACTAGCTTTAAAATAATTTCTCCCATCACTTACAGGAAAATAATACTGGAAAAATGAGGGTTGTTTTCTTGGGTTTTAGTTTTATGCTTCTAGCAAGGACGAGTGAATTTTACTAGTCTGGTAAATTTTCCACGTCAGAATTATATAGGCATCTATTAATCCCAGAGTGTAGGTGAACCTTTTCCTTGTCAAGACATGGAAGGGTACTGTTGGTTGAAATTTGACAGTTAAAATCCAAAATGAGAAGTGACAGGAAGTGTGGAGTAATAACTATAATGGGAAATGGAAAAAAAATACATTATTAGCATCCAATTAATTAGTAATTGCAATTATTGTTCATAAACTATGCATATATTCAACACATTATTTCAGATGGTGTGTTTACAGAAGTTCACTGGTTAAGCATCAAGGGATCCTGCCATTCTCTATGGATAGTGATGAGCAGAAAAGGGATGTGATGGCTGTATTTGCACAGAGAAGCTCTAGGGAGACGAGGGGTCCCTGCTCTCTCACTGTTCAACTCAGGCTGCAAAACCTTCAGAGGAAGTCACTGAACCAGCAATTGCATTTTACACACAACCTGTCTTAAAGACAGTCTTAAAGACAGTGTTTCACACGAGTTTGGCTATGTGTCCTGCCTCTTGCAGGAGAGCACCTACAATGGTTATTTCTAAAACTGTGTGCCTTCAGGAAGTTGCAACATACCACTTAGCAACACACTGATGTTAAAACAAGCTCTTCCTTAGGGAAAAGGCGATGTTAAGTAGTAGGGAGAGAGAAATTAAAAAATATACACCATCCTCACTGCTGTAGCTAATTCACTGTAACTTTCCAGGGTGTCTCTATATAGACGGGTCCAAACAGGTTACTGGGTTAACACAGTTAACCAGACTGGTTCCTGTCCTCGGAAATGGAAGTGGGGATTGGATTTAGTTCCTCTTTTTGAATGAAGATGCAGTTTTTGAGGGATAAGGGGCTCAGAGCGGCACACCGACTATGGCAGCTCAGCCTCTGTGGTTTGGGCTCTGAAGCAGTGACCTTCCACAGCCCATACCACCTGGGCATCAGGCAGGCTCCATCTTCCCCAGTGACCCACAAAATCCAGCTCTTCCCCGGGCAGCAGAACCTGCGGCCCTTCCAAACACCACTTAATTCTTGCTGGGTTGGGGCTGTTAACTATTCTAAGTCAAAACACTAAGCTCCGCAGTTTAAATCACAGTCTTGCTTTCCAGAGGGGAAGATTGGCCTGAAATTGGTTGCAAAAGAGGTTTGAGGCCACCATCACTCCCTCGGCGTGAAGCACCTGCAGAGGAAACACCTCTCTGATTGCCATGAAAGTAGCTGTCCTGCTTGAAGACCACTTGGATCTCAAAAAGTGAGCTACGCTGTTATGTAGATGTTGGCGTGGCAGGTGTGTTGCTGATAGCAAGAACTGGTCATTAAGGTTTTGGGGTTTTTTGACATTGTTCTTCCTGATACGGCCACTGCCGATTCAGTATTATGAAGTTTGAATGCCCAAGAGTAAATCTGATGAGTGAGCAGATGCTGTTTTCACATGACTTGGGATTTCCTCCTCTCTGTCTGTCATCTCTGTCTGCTGCTCTACCTCTGGTATAGTCACAGCCATTACTATGAGCCTTAGGGCTCGCTGGTGTCGATATGCCCAGCGTATCTGCTTAAATGAAGCCTGGAGAAAACTTAGAAATCATAGTATATGCCATTATGCATGCTGTTGGATTCCTTTCCCTTAAGAAATCAATAGTAGTTCCTCAGAACAAGAGTAATATTGCACCTTATACAGCACTGATCTTGTCAGATGGGGCATTTGGAGAGATCGGGGGTTCTTGTACTCTGTGAGTTTATCAGACCTTGTGTTGTAACGGAGCAGAGCATTGTGTGGGGGAGAGCGGTGCCTGCTAAAGAATAGCTGAACTTTAGGCAGTATATTTTTAAATGGGAACACAGGAACCAAATCTCTGGTAATCAGCATACATGGAAAAAGTTGCCCCTCTGAGAGAGTTGCAGAAACAATGGGGAACTGAGTCCTGCACAAAAGCAGAAGCAGCGGCTGCAGCGGTGGGGCAGCCAGGAGCAGGGGAGGAAGCTGTGAGGAAGCTGGAAACCTCAGGAGGGAAGAACAGACAGCCTGGGCTCGCTGGGAACAGTTCACCAGGCTGGCTGGGGTGTAGACAGCCTTTTTCGCTCCCCCATTTCTTGAGGAAAATGTGATTGTGATTTCGGCAAACGCCCATGCAAGCAAAACTCCTCATCGCTTAGAAGCAGGGGCAGGAACTTGGCCAAGCGTGCGGTGCTGGGAAAGCAGAACAGGAGAGCAGGCTGCTGCAGCCTTTTTTGTGATTTCAAGCCAAAACAGCTGTTTTCGTGAGCTGGAGTTTTAAGGCCTTTGCACGTGACTGGGGGAATTTTTCTGCCCATTAGCAATGGGAGTCTTCTTTCCTATGGGACTGAACCAGAAGACAAATCCTCAAGTTTTTATAAAGTCGTTACTTTTCCAGAGTCAAACACTGTGCTTGTGTCACCGGGTGGTTCAGTTAAAGACCAACACACGTGCTCTGGCTGTTGTCGGCCGCTGGGGCGTGCGTGTGCCTGCCGGGCTTTATAAAGCTCATCGCTTTTCGGTGCTCGGTGTGAGATGAAAAATTCTGGAAGGGAGACCCTCTTTCTGTTGGTCGTTAGGCTGTCCTCTCGCATGTGCCTGGCAAGCCACACCTTGGAGTGACTTTTCCCCCTCAAATCCTCTCTGCTTTTTTTTCTGGGGAAATAAAGGGTCCTGGTGCTGCTGCTGGAGCTCGCTGGCGTCGTGGCTAGGTGCAGTATCCTGGGTCTGCCCGTGGGATGCCTGCCAGATCCGGCCAGGAGTCTGCATTCATCCTGGAAACCTCCTTTTAAAATAGGATTCTTTGGCTTTAGTGTTTTGTTCTTTCCTAATGAAAACAATCCACGCCCCGTGAATCATCATCTGGGCTGATTTGGTTTTCCCACCATACACAGCTCCCAAACAATTCCTTTGAGTCATGTAGGCCGTACAGATCTAAACCAAATGTTTACGTGCACCAACACGTGTGTGGGCAAGAATGGGGCATCGTATGACTCCGGATGCTTTTGCTATATTGCACGTGTAAATGTGCACACAAATTTAATAGAAAATACAAGGATTCCCTTTCAGAACCTGTTAATGCACTGGAGGTATCTGGTGGGCTTCCCATTTGTAGAAAGGGCTTATGTTGTATCAGAAATCAAATCAATGGTCGATCCCAACTTGTTGCTTACTTTGGAAAGTTGTTACCGTTGTGCAGAATGAATAGCGTGAAGAAAGGGGGATTTGATAGACTCTTGATCAAAACTTCCTTTCATGGTGGTCATGTTTCTTTGTGTCCATTTTTCTTTAGTATCTGCTCACTAGTTCTCCCTCACTTGATCTTAAAAGCTCGTTCTTGGAGCTGAAGTGCTACATAACACCATGTTTTGGTTTTAATAACAAAAACTTCTAGTGGTTTTGAGTTTCGTTAAGCTTATCAAAATTTATTCTTTCATGAAATAAATAAATAAGGCCTGTTTTTCACATCTGCAATATAGATACATGTGCCCAAAGGTGAAACTTTTTTTGCAGTATTTTTTGCACATCTTATCAAATGCTTCCTTTAAGGAAACTTTTATATCTGTTTCTAAAAATACTCCTTAATTGTATTAACCTTGAGGGAAAATATGTCATTCTTGAATATTAAAGTGGAACATTTAAAGACTTACAAAGGCTTGATCTGAAGTTCAGTGAGGCGAGCGAGACTACCTCTGCTGGCACTGGTGGGCTCTGAATCAGGCTCTGAAGTTTCAAAGAGCTGCTCTTTCGTAAATAGCACTTTATTCAGCTGGAACACAGCAGCTTTGTGTTCTGCTTCTGTGTTTCTTTTCCACTCTCTGTAATTATGTCGCTTCATTCAGTGAATGTATAACCAGCTTAACACCCTCTGCTTCTATTCTCTTTAGTACAGTTTCCTCCTGATTCAAGCCTCAGCTGCCAAGGAGAGAGGAGTAGAAAGAAGTTGCTCATGTGAGGAGAGCAGAAGAGCTTTCTCTCCAGTCTGGTGAATAGCAGAAGAGCTTTCTCTCCAGTCTGGTGAATGGTAAAGTTTATAACAATATTGCAAGTTAGAGCAGCACTTAAGGGAACCCTAGCGAATCTAAGGCTACAGATGTTTCATTTGTTCAGTTGCTTTTCCTGTTTTACATTCCAAGCAAATGAATCCTTTTTTCTTTAGCCAGGAAAAAAACTATCTGAATAATTTTCTTTACTAGACTAGGTGGGTTTTTTTCTAGGCTTTCTTCTAATCTCCTTATTAAATAGTCTACATATGAATGTCATCCATTTTTACCTTATTTTGAGGTGTGTTCTTTTGTCTGAGGTTAAATACATCTGATGACAAGGCATTCAGTATTTAAATAAGATTCAGCAATGTTAGGTTAGCTCAATCTCCTTTTATTTGAACCTTTAAGGTATTTAAACTATGACCTGATCCATGATTTTTTTTCTTATGCTGGATACTACTTCTGCTTTTACTGAAACATTGCAAAATGCAGGTAGTTCTATCTCTGATTCTAGGATGTGGCCAGGCCACCTTATAACAAAATAAAACCCACAGAACCAGGAGATAACAAGAGATGGCTGGTCTGCAGTAATTATCACTCTGCTCAAAGGAATATGGGATAGTCTCTTTTTTCATACACTGCTACACTGACAATCACAGCATGATAGTGAGTGTGAATAATGTCCCCCAGTTCAGCTAGGTACTTAACATGCTTTATTTTTCTTAGTTCTCATGATTAGCACTGCAATGCATAATTTTAGACACTTCCTAGGTCAGTGAAATCTTTGCCTGAACAAAAGCTTCAGGACTTCAGGACATTGTTTTTCCGTAAATTTTGTTATTCCTTTGGCTGTACAACCAAATAGTCTTTCACATCAGTTTCCTCGGGTTTCTATTCTCAGGGAAACCAGTTTCTATAATTACTTGGAAAACTCCCGTCCAGCCGTTCCTCTGTCTACCACTGACAGAGCACAAAACTTTTCAGTTCCGTTACACTTTCCTTTTCTATACAGTGCAAAAGACATCAGATAAGTAATTATTGCTGCTTAAATGTGCTACAAGATGACAATAGAGGACTATGTTCTTCTAATTTAATCAGGTGATTTTCCACTAACTTGTGCAGAATGACTCCTGGCTTATACCAGTTGAGGCAGAAAAAAAAAAAAAAAGATATGGAATACTCTATGCTCTGTTTTTCCCTCAGTGCAAAACTCTTACTGACAAGAAAAAGCAGCCTCAATAAATCAGAGGTAAAAATCCCATGTTTAAATTAATCTAAACTAGGACTATGCAAGTCGGATTTAAGACAGACATATCTTTTTATTCGTTATGGAATGCAGAAGGTATTCAGCTGTTGAAAAAGGTGCTGGCTCTCCAAGAGAACATAGTGTGCCACTGGGTTTTTAATTAGCAGACAGCGAGTGATGGCTGGTGGTCTATCAGCGAGTTCTCCAGCTCTTCCCAAGCAGCCAGCACCCTGTGTTACAACCAGACAGCAGAAACTCTCACATTTCTCTGTCTTTCCCTCAGGATGAGTTGTGCTCCCCCTTGGGCAGGGTCTGGGATCTTCCCCTGACTCATCCCACAAACCACCCTGGTTTTCCCTGGGGTTTAAGCAGGCTGCTGGATTTCTGGTTTACCTTAACAAGCTGGGCTGAAAAGAGTGGCAGTTTCAAACACGTGGGTTTCCATACAGTGCTGGAAGCCTTCCAGAGCCCTGAGTAGTGCTGGTTGAGTGCCACTTTTATCCCAACAGTGGTGCCAGTTAGCCTGTTATCAGCTGGGACTTGTCCTGCAGCACGTCCTAAAGACGTAGTGCACTGAAGGCTTTCTGAGCTAATCCAATACTGAACCTCACTGGGAGCAGGAGCTCAAGAGAAAGCAGGCTTGGCTGAGAGCTGGTTGTGAGCCAAATCCAGCTGTTGTACAAGCTACTTCAGAGAAATAAATGCAAGGGGGTTTTTCCTCTTCACAAAGCATCACAGCCATGACCTCATTTATATTGTCCTCCCCACCATACAAGCTCTACAGCCTGCTCGGAGGACAGCTTACACTTGGATTTCATCTTTTCATTCCTGCAGGCTTAAGTTCACCCCTGGTGTAGCACACTCGCTCCTTTGTCAGACCTCGTCTTGAAGCAGGGATCGCAGCCAGTGGCCACCTACTAGCATGGCTGTGCTCGTGCCAGTGAGTCAAAAACGCGGGGGAAGACAAGCTTCCCGGACGGCATGCACTCTGTGTGCAGACAGTGTGCGCCGAGACCTGCCCTGCTTGTGTTCTGGACATGAGTGCAATTTTGCTCAGGGTTGGGCACCGATCACTTGTTCAAGGGGTATTGACCCGCAGAGGTTGGACGGCATCGGATCTGTGCGGTTCTGTGCTGAAACAAGAGATCCCTAGCTGTCTCCTGGAAGAGTGAATTGCTGCAGCTTGCACTAACAAGCTGTGTAATGAAGGAGAGAAAACAATCCTTCGGGCACAGAGGGTTTGATAACCCCTGCATCGTGTGCAATGAAGCAGTGCCATTTGCATCAAATACCCTAATGGGGAGCCATTCCACCAGCAGCTGTGCAGGTCAACAAGAGACCCAAATATCGAGCGATGGCTTCAGTCAGCAGTTGCTGTCTGAGGCAAAAGCTGAACTGGAGAATTTCCTAAAATCCTGAAAGGAGCCAAGTGGCTAAATTTGATAGGAAACCATTGCTTCTGTTGACGAACTTGGCATCGTGGAATCTATTGTTGAGCACTCAGCGGCCGTTTCACTAGTTTGCAGGATGTCAGAGGCTGAAGGTCACATTTGGCTGCATTTCATCCCAACGCGTTTTATTTTAAGCATATGTTCTACACCCCTTTGTTGGGAAATTTCAGTATCCCATAAGCTTCCTAAGAAAGTCCCTGTCTGATTTTGAAGAAATAGAGGCATTGGTGTGAAACTGGTCTTAATTAAATCATTGGATATTTCCCGTAAAAGCAGGCAAAGAAAATAAGCTATTAAGATTGAGCATTGTTCTGACTCTGCCTAGAAAAAGACTGATTTGGGTTTTCTCTGCTTGTCTACGCTTCAGAGGATAGTTGTTCTGTACTTTGACACCCTGTGTAATCAGAAAAAGAGGCCTACTTCTTTGTGGCTGCCACAATGCCAAATTAAAGGAAGAGATGTGTGTTTCACTGAGATAACAACGCACCTGGTTGACATCGGGAAGCCTTCCTGTAATCAAGGGTGACTTCACAGAATTGTGTGTCCAAACCTCAAGATATGTTAATGCAATTAAGGGTTGACTTATGCTGAAGATTTCTGCCTTTGCTATTTATAGTTGAGGTGGTGGAGTTTGGTTTTGCTTTGTTTGGTTGATTGTTTTCATTTTTTGCAAACACATTGCAATTTTAAGAAAAATCCCAATAGATACAAGACTGAGCATGTCTTTGCAGATTAAAGAGGAAGATGGGGAACTACACCACCTGCCCAACCAGAGGGCAAATCCAAAACAGGGGCTACTTGGCAATGATTATGCTTTTGGAAAGACAGAGGAGAAGGTTTGTGAAACCAGCTTTAGTTGCTGAGCTCCTTCCCATCTCATGACCACAGTCCATTTCTCCCTTGCTGGGTAAGGCGTCCATTTGGGCACCAGCTCTGTCAGTGTGGTTACTGAGGGAGAAAGTTAAAAATAACCTCTGCTTTTTTCCCAAGTTTATTTTTAACCTGGAACACTTAAATGATCTGGTTTACAGCGTTAGTTGACAGACAGGTCAGGCCAACTGAGGGTACAGGCAGCTTTGGGCTTTGCTGTGCTGGAATTGTACTTTTTAGATGCTTCATTTATCTTTTTTTTTTCTTTTTTTCTTTTTTTTTTTTTAAATATGAACAGTAAGTGCGTGTAATCCGAGTTGTTGGCCTGACGGTTCTTGGTGTTGTGGGTAGGTGAATTAGATTAAAGCCAGCCAGCTGTGATTCTGCTCAACGCTGTGAAAAGACGGGAGCTTTGGGCTACAGTGCTCCACTAGTGGTGCTTCAGTGCATTGCTTGATTTGAGAAGTAATCTCGTAGTAGGAAGAGAAAACAATCCCTTCCGAGTGTAATTACAGCCAAAGTCTTTCCATGGATTTTGGATCAACAGAGTTCAGTCCATGGCAAGGGTGTTGAGAAGATGGCACGTTCTTCCCAGGGCCAGGGAACCTTTCTTTTCAAAGGTTGGTGATTATCTTTCTGGCCCTCATGGAGAAGTGCCACATGGAAAAGGACATGCGTGTCCGGTTTTCTCTGCCCAGGTCTGAATTTTACAGCCTGAGGGAGGGCACACAGCTGCAAGCTTACATGGCCCTCTCCTCCTGCACCCCTGAGGCTGCCTTGCTCAGGTATGTGTCGATACCAAGTGTTTGATGGAAGCGGCTCTAAAGAAAGAAAAATCTCCAAGGTGGCTTGTTAGTTTAGGATAATTTTCACAAAATATCAGGTGTGTCATCCACACAGCAGCTGTCAGGATAGCAACAGCGATGTATTATCTCAGTGATGTGGTTTTTATCCCTTTCAATATGACTTGATCAGGACAGCAGTTGAATTGGTTACACCTAGTGGTAAGTATCAGAGTAGGTGATGAGCTAATGCAAACTTGAAAGCTCTGCTTTGATGTTGGGCCACTTTTAGAACTTCCACGATCATGTCCCTGGCCCCTTTTCGAGCTTCATTTTGGCTGCCTGTGTCCACACACAGGAAAGACACTGGTAACAACGGCATTCCTATGAAGTTCTGCACTAGGCATCTCTTTTATATGGGAAATGAAGAGTGCAAATGTATTTATTACCTATTTTGGGTATTATGCATCGAGTATTTATGAAATCCAGAATCTGTTTTTGCTGTTCTTACTCTTCGTCTTGCATTGCTGAAACAAATGTTAACACAGTCCAGCAATTTCACAGTACAGATCTCTTCATACAGTCATGCTTTCATTTCCCTTTTTAATTTTGCTGAAAGTTTGGGTACACATGGATCCATTTACCTCAGCCATAGAATAAAATTTAATGTCAAATCGGTTGGCTCATATGAGGCACAGCTATTGCAGGGAGGGGGAGACGGGGGGGAAGTAGAAGGTGATTTTCTTTGGAGAACTGGCCTTTTCTGATCATTTTGATTTTGTAAATAACATGCAAACGCTTACCTGCTTTGAACATTATTAGGAAGAAGCTCTTTACTGTGAGGGTGGTGAGGCACTGGAACAGGTTACCCCGGGAAGTTGTGGAGGCCCCATCCCTGGAAGTGTTTAAGGCCAGACTGGATGGGGCTTTGAGCAACCTGCTGTAGTCAGAGGTGTCCCTGCCCATGGCAGGGGGGTTGGAACTTGATGATCTTTAAGGTCCCTTCCAACTCTAACCATTCTACGCAGAGCTACTCTGGTGCGCTCAGACACAAGCAACAGCTGAGATACTGAACCGCTATCTAGTTCTTACTCTAAAGAATACTCAAAATGAGGATTATTATCCACACATTTCTTTTTCGAAAAAGTTACCTAAAATCCAGTGACTTCTTACTGATTCTCTTATTTTAAAACTCTTATTAGAATAACTGTGTTATTTTAAGAGGAATTAATTAGTAAAGTAAGATATCCAAGCATTTCACTGGGATCTAAGGGGTCATTTCGCCTTACATGCTGAAACAGAAGGGACTGAGTCCAAAAGAGTCCAAAAAGAGGACTCTGTCTGACTAATTACCTTGGACATATTAGTCATGGTAGTCTCAATTATTCAAATAATACTCAAAAATAATACTCTAATATTTTTGTAATATGTAAGCATACTTTGTAACAACCACTATTTCTAATACGTAGGGCATGTGTCACACGTGAAATACCAGATTCATTGCAACTTCTCATCTGTGCATAGCAGGGGACTTCAGCTGTGAGCTCCTGACGTGCACTTGGGGACTTCAGTCTCTGAAGGTACATTGCCTCAACCATTTGCAATGACTTCTGGAATTTGCAGTGCAGCTACACGGGGAAGCCGTGCTGTCCATTCTCATTTGCACTCTCTCCCCTCAGTTTTGGACATAATTCTCTCAAAGCCTCAAATTTCTTTTGTAAGATGTACCAGCTTCCTGGGGTTATGTGTACTATAAACGTGGTAGATCCAGCAGAAGAACAAATAGCTTAAAGCTACTGCCAGGCTAGATTTTAATTGCCTCTAGTCATCAACCTGGTTTTATAATTGGGGAGAATGTTATGATTTGACTCATTATGCAACTATCTCCATAAAAGGAGGAAGTATTTCTCTTCTTGGGAGGAAATTACGATGAGTAATAGCTGGTGGTGAACTGAATTACACAAGCTGGAGCTGAACGAAGTTGCACCGCAAAGGAAAAAATCTGTATTAGGACAGTGTAGCACAGCATTTTGCTGACCTGTACATGCACCTTTTTACACCGTTGAATTTTCAGAACGCTCTCAGCATTTCAACCAGCAATCAAGTCCAGAGTACCTCTTAGGCTTTGTTTTCCTTCCTCTGACAGTGTCTGAAATGCATTAACCAGGAGTCGGTGAATTAACAGAGCATGTCATTATCGAACACCACCCATCAGGAAAGTGGAAGGCAACACTTACAGGCTTTAGAAAAAGACTGAAGGGTAACGGTGGGAGGTCAGATTTGTGGGAAAATGTAGGATGAAGGGCAACAGGGATTTAATACACTCGCCATGTGGGAGGGAGGTCTTAATTTTACATGTAGATGAACTTAGAAACAAGATCGCATACTTCAGTTTGTGTGAAAGGGAAGCATGACATGAACAAGGTTTTGTAGGCTCTTTCCATCTCCCTTTTTTCCTTTCCTCAAGAGCATTTTAAGGGAAAAATACCAGGGCATCCTGAAGTGCTGAGCTGTGAACAGCACTCGCTGTGCTGCTGTTTCAGCTCCCCCAAACAGAGCTCTGCACTACCCATCCGTCAGGGCTATAAAAGATTCATTCACTGTCCTGCTTGGTTTTCATCTATTTTAAACATTCAGAGACCTACTTACGTGCCCTGTAAAACTTACAGAAATCATAGTGTTTGGAAATCTTTCTAGTGAGGCACGTGTCTTCTCCATTCAGGATGGCTGCCCTTCTGCTATAGAAGCACTTCACTGTCATGAAAACGTTTTGGAGGGGCTGAATTTGTAGTCATTTTCATGCATATTTATTATTCCTTATTTTGTTATCTTTACTCCTCTCTATTTTTATTTTGCCAACATCCTGCCATTCTCTTTCCCTCTCCATTTCCAAGGCCCAAGTCTGCAGCCAGGCACATTCCCGATGATGGGCCAAGGTTGTCATGATCAGCAAAAATAATCAGCATTGGTTTGTGATGAGAAAAAGTCAGTAAATTAATTTCATCTAGCTCTGCTTTGCCAGAAACAGCTTTTTGGTTTATGGTGCTGCAGCAGAACTGGAAGGCCGCGCATCTGCCAGATGTGTCCGGACACCTAACCCCTTTCTGCCATCCGGGACTTGCACAAAGAGATGGTCCCACCTCTGGTTTCATCCTCCACGAGCAATTCAGCTTTCTGTTTCTGTAGTTAAAACATTTAAACCCCTGCTGTTTGGATATAGATTGATCCCTAAAATCTTATATATTTTAATGAGAAACTTGTATTGAAAGTGGTGGTTTATCACCAGGGTATAAAGGTGTCAGACAGGACGGCACTATTATTACATGTAAGACGGACACTTTGGGGTACTTACCCGTTTCGGGACTGTGGGCTCTCAGCTTCAAAATCCTCTCTCTCTTCCTGATGTGAGGAGATCATACTTGAAGGGTAATCTTGAGCATCCTCCCTGAGCCCTTCTGCCTCCCAATAAGCATCTTCCTTGTGTGACAGAGGAGTTCTCTGGGGGTATGCAGAGGTCTCATAGATTCGTGGCTTCTGCACGGAACCATCACGATATCCGTGATGGTCTGAGTGTATGACCAGCTTTGCCAAACCTACTGCATTACAGATGAGCAAAAGCTTCGCTAGCATCGTGGGTTTTTTCCACCCCCAGTTACACCTGTCTCTTGTTCTCTTCTCCAAAGCGCAGCCTGGATTAATTCAGGAATGCCCCAGCAATATTCTTTAACTGGAAAGTTGGAAGAAGGAAGGGGAAAAAAAAAAAAAAATTGTAACAAAGAGCGGAAAAAGCTTTCGACCCTCCCAGCTACTGTGGAAACGTCCGTGGCTATTGAACAATGTGAGCCTGGTTCCTGTGTGGGGCTCAAACGTCTCTGACAGAGGGGAAAAAAAAAGGTGGTAGGAATATAGCTTATTCAAGGAACTTCTGAGTTTGGCTGCCTTCTAAACTTATCTGTGAACAGGAACTGGGCTTTTATCAACTGCCTTCTCCCTCAGGCACAGGAAAAGGATGTTAGTTTAAAGGAAAGGAAGAGAAAAGAAAGGAAAGAAAATAGAGTGGTGTAACAGACTCTCATTACGGTGCCAGAAAATGTCACAGACCTGCTTGCTCCAGTGTCTGCACATGGGCTTTTCTCTACCACTTAAAGGGTGAAATACCCGGCTTTAGCAACAGAATATTCATGGTATGTACAGCTGTGGTGGTGCAACCCCTGCCCCTCCTTTAGGACACTTAATGCTTGGCGCAGTTTGCCCCCCGACCTGGGCCATGTAATAATATAGTGGACGAGAACGTTACCTGAGATACATCATGGTCTAACATAAACAAAAAAAAAGAATGGAGAGTAATGGACCGGAACATTACGGCAACCTCTTAGCGTACCTGGCTCCCATGACTCCCATCGCTTGAGAGTAATAACAATAATCAATCACTTCCGACAATGTATGGACCGTGGCCCAAAGAAGGGGGTGATACCAGAACTCCAAGATCCAGCAAGTTCTGGGCTTGCACAACTGGTAGAAAGTATCTGAGTATTCCATTGTCCAAGTTGGGCTGGAGTGGAAAAGTACCTGATGAAAGTCAGTTATCTCGGACCCTATAAGTAGCGATTCTAGCAAGACCCTTGGAGCTCTTCTGGATGGCAGTGGGCTGTGACCAGTACCTGCCCTGAGCTGCAGTGCTGCTCAGGCAAACACCTCGAGGATCAAAAGGCCAGGGTGAGTTGACTTCCCCTCGAACCTCATTTATGACCCGCTGAGGAATAACGATGCCATGCGAGTATTTGCTCTAAACTCGAAGCAGGACATTTTAGCTATAGGCTGGTCTCTCCTTCATCCACCTCTCTACATGCACATTAGCTCTTAAGCATCCAACCTCTTAAGCTACCTCAAATCATTAATAAATTTCAAATTGCTGCTAAATCACGTCAAATATTTCCATCCATGACAACAACAAATTATGGGCGTTAAGGGATTCAGAGTAAATGCATAGCAAAAAAGAGTTTACAAACATCCATTTTTGTGTGGCCTTTGCAAAGTAGCTCCAACTTATACCCTGTTCCCATCAAAGCGGAAGATTTTCATGAAGTAGGCCTTCAGAGATGTCAGGATTATTAAGCATTTTTAAGAATTTTTGTTTGGGTTGTCATCTCTGGATCGTGCGCCTAATTTTTTTATGCATTTTTAATTAGTGTTACAAAAACGAAACACTTGCCAAGAGCTACTGTGAAGAGCTGCCTCTGTCACCACATCCTAATAATGAATTAAAAAAAAAAAAAAAGGCTGTAGAGGTTGGATCTAGTTTTCTTACTGGTTTTGCTCACACTGGAAGAGGGTAGATTCAATGTCGGGAAGAAATTTTTCACTCTGAGGGCGGTGAGGCACTGGAACAGGCTGCCCAGGAAAGCTGTGGAGGCCCCATCCCTGGAAGTGTCCAAGGCCAGGCTGGATGGGGCTTTGAGCAACGTGGTTTAGTGCGAGGTGTCCCTGCCCAGGGCAGAGGGGTTGGAACTAGATGATCTTTAAGGTCCTGTCCAACCTAAACCAGTCTATGATTCTTCTTGGTGGTGCTGCTTTTAATTTTTTTGCTGTCATAAACCCTACTTCTTTGCTCGCTGTCTTGCAGGGTGATGCACCCTGGCATTATTAAGAATAAAATGAGGGAGAATGATGCTCCACTGACCAAACAGGTGGGAATTCTGGTGCAGGACTGCTAGATCATGTCTCAGTTTGAATGATGAGATGTGCAGCTCAAAGTTCAGCACGCCCTGCAGAGCATTAAATGTAAAGCTTTTCTGGAGTCATTCCAATGCCAGCTGAAAAATAGAGGACAAAATCTCTCTAGGATTTTGGAAGGCCTTGTTATCAAAGGCTGTGGACTTGCTTCTCCTTGTCACTGGTTGGATCTGGACCCCTCTCCTACTGATTGCCCCTCTTTTAGGCTTAATGGAAGAACCTAGAAAACTGCAGAAGTGCCACTAATGACTTGTGACAGACACCACTGTGTAAGAGCAGTTAAGCCCTAGGGCAGCAACAGTGGCACGTGGGGCAAAGCAGAATGAGATTTTGACAATTTTAAGGGCAAAACCAGCTCTTGCTGTTGTCATCACTTCTCCAGGGAGATGAAATCACAAAGTCTCTTCTGGATTGAAGACTGAAAGAAATAAGCAACTTCCCTCGGTTCCTTCCTGCTGCTTTTATTTCAGAATTGCGTGCATCCTGCTGTAATAGGTGTTAATGCATGGATATTTTATGTGCCATGTTTCGCATACAAATGTGCCTTTCTTCCAAGTAACTGGATGTGACTTAAGCATTATGTTTGTTTACTTAATAAGACCCATTATCAGGAAGGAACTGAAACAAACATGAGACAAAACAGACAACAGGTTTGTAATATGAACTGCTGGGTGATCGTGGCTTGCAGAAAAGTGACTTTGTGCTGCAGATATTGAAGCTGTTCCACTTGTGACCTACTTCCAAACCCTTTAGACTTGCCTTTCAATATCTACCTTTCCATTTAGTCTTATCTTGCCCATTAAACCTTTATTCTTCGTGGATGTGATACCTCCCAAGAGGTGGGGCGATGTTTCTGTGCCGTCCTCCTGGCTCGGGACATCTGCTGCTCCTTCAGGTGCAAGAACCCATTCTCTGTGCCTTTGCAGTGATGCTGCCCATGAGTGCAGCAATCAGGAGGCACACATTGCTCAGCCGTTTGCAAGTTAATAATTTAGCATGACTTTTTGGTAGCAGTTGTGAAAGACGTTAAAATATTGAGCATGCCCCGGGGACTGACGTCTCTTTCCTTGTGACGGATGTAGCATAGCACGCTGCCACGAGCACATGGAAAGCATGAATTATTCAGAAGACCCTCCTTACTAAACACTAGTTAAAGTTTTCTGTCTTAATACCCCTTCTGATCTGGGGTGTCTGAATAACACATGCAGGTTATACTATTGGTTCATAACATTAGATCTTTTGGCAGACTGAGCTGTAAGGTTTCTTGCTTGAACATCTGTAGAGGATCAGGCATGAGCAGTGTACGTATTTAGGAACAAGATACACCACAGCTTTCCCTCTTTTTTTCTTTTTTTTTTTTTTTAATTTTTTTGAGCTGGTGCCTCAGCATGGAACCAGGGAAAACAGACATACAACGTCGTTGGCTGTAATGATTTTCTCATTGCTTTCTGGGGTCCGTCTCTTCTAGGAGGTACCTTTCAGATGAGAAAGGCAGCTGTGCACCAACTAACATCAAGAGATATCTACTCACTTTTCAGTTGCTCAATATACCTTATGGAGCTGGGTACCATCACTGGAATCGAAAAAATATGTGAGATAAATCAAATTTAAAATGTAGTTGGGAAATGATTTGGAAATAGGTGTTACTCTAAAAGTATCCTTGAAACCCTATCAGTAAGTGATGGATAATAGCAGTCTGGAGGTGTTTGCAGATGTCCAGATACTTCCCAGAAGTTTCTAGCAGTGCTCAGAACAGCTTGCCAAAAAAACCCACCCCACTCACTACTTATTTTGGCAACTAAATCTGGCAGGTGACAGATGTTGTTCTGCCGCTCTTGGTCCACTGTCATTAGTGGCTTTTTTCTTCCCTGTGCCCTTATTCATGAAAATACTTTTTCCCTAGGTATTTCTGAGAAATACTTCTTCAAACTAGTTTTGCCTTCTAATTATAACCGTTTCTATTAAACACAGTTCTTAATCCTCTCCAGTGTTGCCCGCTCTGTGAATCTAATGTCCCATTTGCAATTCCATAATCAAGTCTTCCGGATAAACTGCGTAAGATATAAAATCTCATCCTTTCTGTTTGTTTTAGAGCCCTGCAGCTACAGCTGGGTAGGAGGTGGGTGAGCACACAGCAAACAGTGCCGAACAATACGCTTGATGAATGGCTGGTACGTACTTGGAAAGCGAATGTGCTGGCTATTCCAGTCGGTGTCTCTCTGGAAAAGGAGCCATTAGAAATTAAGTTTTCAATTAATAGATTCAGATTTTTGTGCATCTTCACAGATTTCACTGCCTACTCCATAATGCTCTTGATTATAGAATCCATATAGAATCTATAGATTATAGAATTAATTAAATATGCAGAATCTGTGAATTTAAAGGAAAAAAAGCAAGCCTTGGAAAAATGTTTTAAAAGCTAAGAAAAGCTGGAATTGTTTTTAGTAAGCACGTGGGCGTTATTTTCATAGGCACGTGTTGCTTTAAATTCATATATCCCAGCCCCAAATCGCTGAAGCGGACTGAATCACTGAAAGGATTTTACATCTGGGAAGATGGATAGGACAGATTTGTTGAGAGCTGCACAGCAAGGGGATAACTTCTCGTCAGGCATTGGTTTTCAGAAAACGCTGTCTCATTCCCTGCCTGCTGCCGACGTGCCCACGTGCCTGTGCAGCAGCTCCCGGGCAGGGGGGCACGGGGAGAGGAATGTCGGGAGGGGGGCTGCTGGGCTCGGAAGGGTTCCTTTCAGTGGTCCGGCCTTCGGAGGAGGAAGATGAGTTCTTGCTGGCTATATTTTTATTAGTTCGTTCAAAAGCTGTCAGTGGTATTCGGTGCTGCTGAGTGCTGTACTGGCGGCGCTCCGCTCGCTCTGTGTGCGCCTTAAAAATGGCTCGTCCGCCAGCCTTCGCGCTGTTCATCCCCCGGCAGAGGAAATTACTCATTAGGCACGCAAACGTACATGCAGGGATTCGAGACCTAAACTGTTTGCCAAGAGGATGTCACACAGAACTGCTTGTTTTCGTTAGGGCATGAAAGTGAACGGTCTGAGACAGTTCTCTCTTCAGCATTTTGAAGTTTTCATAAATGGAGAGAGAGGGGGGAGGATTTCTGTTTATATAGCGCAAGGTTTCATCCTGTTAATGTTAATATTGTTCTCCACACAAAAACTTCATGAACAGAGGATATTTACCAGCCACAAAAGCAGTCTGTCTTTCCTTTCCTTACCTGTCTTTCAAGCATCATGCACTATTTAAATATTTCAGCAGAGTATGACCGAATCCCCCGCCTTTCATCCAGCGCGATGCCTTTGGCAGTTGATAGTCTCCAGTGTGAGTTCACCGTTAAAGGACAAAGTTAAGGTTTTGTTGCAACTGGGAAAATTAAAGAGGGAAGAGACACAAATGAAGTAAAATCCTATTTTAATCTGTTGCAGACACAGGGAAAAGTCAGGCAGTAGAAGACCAGGGAATCTTGACTTCTGCTTTGCATTGTTTTCTTTCCCTTGTGTCTGTGCTTTGGAAATAGGTAGACTTGATTTAGACTTGTCTTGCCCATATTCCAGAATTACTGGCAGGCGTTGCACAGGTCTGCTTCCAGGTATTAGCTACCAGCACCTGAGAGAGGTTTAGGCGTGTGGGGAACTGCGCCTTTCAAGATTCTCCAGAAACTACGGTGTTACGCAGCAAGAGACTCGATGAACAAGCCTGTGTGGCCAGAATTCAGACTTTAGATGAACAACAGTTGGATGGTATGTCATTGCACAAATCAAGATGAGGCTTTCTTTTGGTATTATGCAGATCAGCTAAATGTTTGTGAGATACGGATTTGTTTACGAAGTGATATGGATGAAAAGCAATGCAAGAAATGGGAAGTTAATGTGTGGCTTAACAGACTTCTCCCCAGTGTCCCAGGGTAGGTAACGGAGAAAAGGGGGCTGCTGCCAGGTGAGATGGGAACTTGGGTTCTCTGAATTGCCCGCTAGAAGAGCTCCTTTTTAGCTGCTGACTATGTTATCCATTATAAGGGAAAAATTGGTTTTCCAGCACAAAGTTGAGATCCTCGCAAAATCTGAAAGCCAAGGTTGCTTGCATTAACTCCTGTTGTTAGGTTTGCCCGAGGCAGGATAGGCAACAAGTTAGAACTAAATACTCTGTTTAGAATAGGAATAGGGTACCACAGTTGCCATGGGGTGGCAAACATTTGGGAGCCGTTACTGATGCTTGCCACGTAACAGATCACCTACCGTTTTGTCTGGAGTCCAGAGCATTCCTAAAAGGATTTCAAGGTAAAACAATGCCTGCACAAACTGCCTGGGAGCGATCCAACGGCATTTAAATGCCTCTTGTGAGCTCTTTTTGAAGGTCATCGGGAGCAGAGAAGGCAGGAAAGGAGTATCCCTCTGGAGTACTGGCCAATTCAATCTGGTGATGATTCATGTTTCACATCCCAGGATGGCTTGATGTTTCGTGTATTTGTTACCTTTTATAGCAATGCAAAATGTATAGAATTCAACTCTACAAATCACAGTGCAGGGCAAGAGCTTAACAAAACCCAAATACACTTCTCAGTCAGCCTTATCAGGCTAGGCATTCTCCTGAAAATAACAGTAGTACCCGTAACCCTGGGAAGCACCGCGCGCTGCTTTAATGCTCTGTGAAAGCCTAGTGGAAAAGGAAATGGGCCCAGCAGCAATTCCCAAAGATGGCAAATTCACTTTTTACCAAATGTAGTAAAAACAAGGGCCCTGCCCTGGGCCTAACAAAATCAATGGGAGTCCTGCGACCAATTCCAAACCTAAAACCAGCCTAAACCACTGGTCATATGATACCACAAGACATGCATATTTTCAGTTTAAGAATACACTGGGAGCAGAAACAAGCCCCAGGCACGCACATTGGATAGCAATCCACCACCTAAAGGAAATTTTGAAAAATGGTAAAAAAACCCTTTTTTCACTCCTTGCCGCAACTGTGTAGAACAATGAGAGCTCTTTTAATAATTGGTGTGTTGTGATGACCGCCTTCTGAATCTTGCACTCTTTTTAATTAACAGTTGATACATTTATCAGTCTGTCAGGATTTGGCTACTCTACATTCAAATGGAAGTTTGTTCTTCATTTATAAGTAAGGGGACCCATTTGTGAGGAAAAGATTAAGAAATCTGTACGTTATTTTCCAGATCAACAGGCTTTCAATTGTTTCAGTATGAGGTAAAAATGAAATCCCAAAACCTAAAGAAATAAGCTTACTTCCACAGCAAGAACTATATTTGTGTACGTGTCTGCATGTACATACAGCCATGTCATTTTTTCTTCAGACTTTTGTCTTTTCTCTGTAGTCATTCCCCATCTGGCCCTTCCAGGCTGATAACTTGTGGCAGCAGTGGCTTACAGACCACCACACTTCATGACGTTACGGTGTGCTACCCTCCCATAATGCTATTAAACCTCCAAATTTTGTATCCTGTTTGCCTTGTAAGGAAAAGCAGCCAAAGCTGGTCAGGGTTTGTGCTCAGAGACCAGCGCTCCATGGCTTCCGTAGTTTCAGATGTAACACCGTTAAATAATAATAAAAATAAGTAATCACCCTGTTGCACCAGCAATTGCTTTCACAGGTGCTTGCGCTGAATTTCAGTTTGTGCTAGTGGGACAACAGCTGATTTGGGCCACTCAGAATCTACTTCTGCACACAATTATCTTCAGTTTAACTTCAAGCACATTAGGATATCCAACTGTGATTAACAATCATGCGTTTTGGCATTTGAGGCTGGATGGATCCCCTATGCAAACTGTAAGCTTTCCCCAGCCGGATGATCTCGCCCTGCTGCGCTCTGCGGCACGGACCTCTGACGCGAGCGACAGTGTCGGTGTAAAACGTCGTCTCGCTCTGCCGCCGCGGAGCACTGTCCGCAGCAATTCAGAGAAACAAATAGGAAACAGGATTTCCCCCAACAGGCATCCGATTTTTCAGAAATGAACCATTGTATTGGGATGCGCAGCTGAGCGAAAAATTAATTTATACTTAATGCCTCGAGGGGCCAACTTCAGACTTGACAAACATGGCAAGTGGGGTTTCCAGCTCCCTCCGTGTGAGCACCAAGCTCTAGCTGGTTCCCTTTTTCTCTCGGTATTTACCAGCACTAATGTTCTTGTTAGGGTTTTGTGCAGGATGGGTTCTGGTAACTGCCAGACTGAGAAACCCAGCCCTGTTTGTTTGCTGCAAACGCTCCCAGCTTTGCATGCTCTCCAGCCCCTGGGAGCCCAGGAGAGCTTGTGTTTGCCTCCTGCTGCAGCCCCGGGGAGATGCCCTTTCAGGAACTCAGCTCTTCAGATAAAAAGTCTCCCTCTTCACATGGCAGCATCCTTGAGTGAGAGCGTTGCAGCATTATTTTAAAAGCTTTATCTGTCTGGAAATTTTCCAGACAGTCCCTTACCTACCGATGTCCTCCTCCTCTCCCCGTCCCTTCTTAAATCTTCCCAAGCAGATCCATATCATTAATATTTCAGCATCAGCTGTTCACAGGCATTGGCTACGCTGCAGCGCGCTTCATCAATAAGAGCCGGCGAAGGCTGTGAGGTTTGCCACACTGCCTTCATCCAGCAGAGGAGTAAGAGCAGAGGCAGAGACTGGCAGAGAACCCGAAGCATCCGCCGAGGGTCTGGCTGCATATCGCCGTCCCGGTCTGCAGGCGCCTTTCGCTGCTGCCCCCCGCTCAGATCCTGCAGGTGATAACCCTAGCAAGCAAGGAGAATGGATGTCTTTAAGAAAGGTTTCTCCATCGCTAAGGAAGGTGTGGTGGCTGCTGCAGAAAAGACCAAGCAGGGAGTGACGGAGGCTGCAGAGAAGACTAAAGAAGGGGTGATGTATGTAGGTAAGAGAGAACTGTTTTCAATCTACATTTGAACATGAACTGCCGCAAACGTTGTCTCTGAGAAAGTCTGGGGCAGATATATTGTGGCTAAAGCTTGGGTGTGATCAGCAGGAGGGCTGGATAACATCCTTAGCGCTGACACAGGGCGGCTGTGTAAGCCCGGGGTGCTGCATCCTCCCCGTGCCTCAGTTTCCCCAACTGCAAATTGGACATAGAAGCAGCCGCTGCTTCAGGGGAGGCAGAACTAAAAATGTTAGTGAGCATGTGCCCAGGTGGAAGGTCTCTGTTAGGAGTGTTTGCAGGGTGAGCCACTCGCTCCCCAGGCATCCCAGCACTGCTGATCTCCTCCACGCCACGAGGGACATGCCAAGGAGGTCCCTGAGAGAGAGGAACCAGCAGCGTTATTAAGTGGGGATTGCAGGATGCATCTGTTTCCCCACAAACATACTGATTTATCCTGAAATCCTCCTCCTGCTCAGCGACCTGTTTCATTCCCCACGGGCACACCAATCTTGCTTTACAAGAGACACCCAAATTTGTTTTGCCCAAAGGATAGGATCCAGAAAACAGCCCGCCTGCTGTCCTGCTAGAGACCTCTCGCACAGCTAATGTGCTGTTTTGGAAATCTCCCCTTCAAGGTCACCCTGAAAATCTGATATCTCCACTATCTAATGCATGTAATTATATGGCTGGATGGTTAGATATTCCAGATACTATAATATCTACGGAGTCGTAAGCTACCAAGTCTGATTACCTCGGTGCTGATTACTGGACCTCACACAGCTTTTTATGTTTGCTAGATGTGGGAGTGAGGATTTTACGGGTTTTTTTAGTAGGAAAGTTTACATGCAGGCTCTTCCTGCTATCATGCTGCAACTTCCACAGCTGTATGTAGCTACTATATTTAAAACAGTTATATAGCTACTGATATATATTTGTAAATTACAAATGAAATACGAGTTTTATGTGCAGCAGACCTGGTAATGTCGTTATCCGGAAATTTTAAACACTCAGCTATTTGTGTGCTGTGAATGAATGTATGTAATGGTTCACGTTTCAATTTGAAGCTGACTCGCAAGAAAAAAGGTAAACAGCATCCCTGTAAATAATTAAACTAACCACAGTAACTGAAACACCAGCCTGTGAAACGTCACATTCTAGGTGCCAAGTTGTGGCATCCCTACTGCTCCGGCTGCTTCCTGATTTGAGCAATGTTAGAAAGGATTATTCCAAGTTTTTATACATAATTCCTCACGTTTCTGTTCAGTCATGTTGTACGTCTCCATACTGTGACCCGTTTTTAATTTCTGCACAGCTGTGAGGAACAGTCTGCTCATGAGATTCCAACCTTTTCAATAAAGTTTTCTAAAAGCCTTCCTAAAACCTAAATCTCTGATTGAGGATCAAATGAGGATCAAATAAGGATCAAGGTGAAGATGAAGTGCTTTCTCCTTTTCTTTTTTTTGTTCTGGTTTGTTGGGTTTTGCAGTGTACTGCCAATTCCTGCCCTGTCATGCACTGGATAGTGCTTTGCCCTGGGGGTGATTCAGTTCTTGTTGCACGCTGGGGGACGCTCAGCCCTTTGCATAATATTCAGTCTTTCACAGGCAGGAAAAATAAAGGCCAGATGCTGATTAATTCAGAGAACTGATTTTTAAATAGAGAAGGTAGAGACCCGGTTTATTGATTAAAACTGGAGTGATTAGCATGTTGCGTGCCACCTTTTCTCACTCTGTGACACAAAAAGGGTTAATCAGAGACCTGAACTGCTCCATCCTTGCCCCTTCCTTTGCAGAGCCCTATCCCAGCAGCTTGGGCTGGAGCGTTATGTGACGCCACCTGAATTTTTGGGTGCTAGGAGAAAATAATACTTGTATGAAAGCTTGAGGGTCTTTTCAGAAAGTCAGGAAAGTGGGGGGGGAGCCCAAAGCTGAGGACGGATTAAGTGGATCCCTGACTTTTATTCAGGTTTGTGTTAACTCATCACTGACTCTCCAAGGAGGATTCCAGATGTCTTGGCACAAACACCAAATCTGGTGAGTCACTTGCTACCGCCCCAGGAGAAAAAAAAAAAGCTCACGTGGAGGCACCCGCCTGGAGAGGCCGGTGTCACCGGGGCTCTGCAGCCACCTCGTCCCTCCTCTCTGAGCCATGCAGGTCCCGTTCCCACAGCCCGAGCCCCCGGTGCCTCCCTCCTGTGCCAGCACTGCAATGCAGCTCCCAGCTGGGCCAGTTAGAGGTGGCCGGGGCAGCCAGGAGCGTGGGGTGCTCCTGCCCCGCTGCGTGGCTCGCTGAATGTGTCGGGAAGAGAAGAGGGTGCACAAAAAGAGAGAGAAATCTGGTAGCACGGGGCCACCTTTGCACTTAGTAAAATCACAGCCTGCTCTCCGAATTGCAGCCCCGAAGTGGCTGGGGGTTCTCGCACAGTTGGTGTATCCAGAAGTTGATTCAATGGGCTGCCTTTTTTATTTGGTTTAAGCAGGGGGATAAGTAATGCTGAAGTTAATTAGTGAAGTTGACGCAAAGCTACATCAGAGTATTGAGTATAAGGTAATTAATACTGTTTAATACTGTAATTCAGGAAGCCTCCACAAAGAACGCCCTTCTAGTTTTCCAGAACAGCTTCCAATCCTGCATGTCACAGAAAGCCCCAATACACCAAGCTCTACTTAAATGAAGTGACTCCAGCACGAACTCCTGCAGGATTTATAGCACTTCGTAAGAGCCTTTTCTGCCATGGCTCTTTCCCTGCTGCAGAGCGCTCCGCCACCTCGGTCGCACCTTTGTGGTACCGAAGCTCTCTCCGATGAGTCACAGCGCTCAGAAAAGGCAGGATGCATGAACTTCTAATTCTGTGTACACAAGCTGCAGGCAAGGACTAATGAGTGCAATGAGATTGAGCATCAGGTGATAGCTTTCTGATTCAACAGAGGCGGGTTGCTGGCAAGGGTACGGAGCGGAAGGTCATATTCCATGTGGTGCATGATGGATGCTGGAGCCTGAGTCATTGGGTGTGGTCAGGAGACCTGGTTAGGAAGATGAAGGAAGCAATCTCTCTCCCACTTCCCACTGCTGTCCCTTCTGTCCTGAAGTACATTTGGGTATTTTTCTTAAACCTGCATCCCTCCTTTCTGGAATTATTTTCCATGAGAAAATGCGGTAGCCACCAACTCCCCTCCCCTTGCAAAAGAATCAAGACCAGATAGTCATCTTAAATCAAAAATCTGGTAAAAAAAAAATATATATATACAGAAGTACAGCTCTTGTTTCACGGAGCGTATTTACTGCAAAACTGAACCATATGCAAAACTAGTACAGCAAATTATACGCTTTGCTTACCTAAAAACTGCTCGTTGGCCAGAAAACGGCAAAGAAGGGCTAAGCTTGAACATCTGTGTCTGATGTGAGACGATCTCGTACGTTACATCAATATTGTGGCATCTTTTATTGGAAGGGCACTGAGAGGGAAACTGAGGCAGGATGGCAGATGAACTGCGTGCGTTTGGCCCCTTCAGGAGCTCATGTCCACGGCTTGGGACCTGCACCTGCTCTGCTCGCTGCTGTACACGCTTGTATATCACGGGCATCGTTATTAAATCCATTTTAAAGCAGCACATGCGCATCATACGCATCATTAGGAACTGCGGTTTACAGCATTAACAAGTACAAAGATTTCATCTCTTGAGTTATAACACAGTTTGGGAGGGTGGAGTGAAACGTTGAGGGCATATTGTAATAGAGCAGCTTTGTTCTGCCCCAGGCAACCGTTACAATCGCCAAAATAAATCAACAATTGAGAATTACGTTCGGTAATACATAACGTGCATCAGGCAGAGCGGGGCTGGGCTGGATCTGTTGTTATCAGGGCGCTGCACCTGTTTTGCTTTTCAGGCTGTTGATGGTGTTGGACGTGTGATGTGGTTTGTAGCTGATTTCTCCCACCACACCCGTGGATGCTCCAGTACCTCTGGAGTTAAAGATCTGCCGGGCTCTCTATTTCTATCATTTTGACAGTTGGCCATAAAAAATCTTTTTGTTGTATCAGTATGGAAAACTTGCAAAGAGCCTGCATAGATGCAGACGTATGCAGTAAAAAATACAAAATACAGTAAAGTGGGACCAGTGGAACCTTTTGGCATGTGTTTATTTAACTTCCAACAGAGAAATTTGATCCTTTATTTTTGGAATGCTCCTAGTTACTGTGGGGACTGCCCATCTACCATATGATTCAACATACGTGCTGTAGTGTACAAATTGAAGGGATGTATAGCAGGTCACTTCAAGCTCGGAGGAAAACCAGAGATTAATTATTCCTTAAGGGCTACTGGTGTTGTGAACTGAATGCCCTCACATCCCATTAGCTTTCCTGCCTTCAGAACAGCGAGATAAATTACAATGTAAGTATACATATGCTATACTTTCATCATTTGAGATAAAAACGGCGGCACTCCGTGTATGGCTGCAAGCAGGCGCTCACAGTCTAGGCTGAGGCACTGAAATGGGAATCTAGCAAGTAGGTATGTAGTAGGTGGATGGTGGTTCTGCAAATTCAGTCTCAGGAGTCTTTGTTAGACGTATAGAATGAAGCTTTAAATGCCAACTACAGCCAAGTATCCTGCTGAAAGGCAGGGGAGAGTCACGGATGTGACTCCTCGTCTTGAAAGGCTGAAGTAGGTGAGATTTTACCAGGTGACTTAATAGCCATTCATTTTTACAATGAGCTTAACATTGATTTAGTTCCATATGACTGTTCTTTTCATTTTGGAAATAGTCCAGGGACAATTTTTCATACTTCAACATGGTGTAATCAAGATTTTTCAGGTCTAGACATATCCAGGCAATTTGCAGTTTGAGTTCTCTAACTCCTGACAAAGGGGGACTCATTGGCTTGACTGGAGAAGGAAGCTGGTCCCTTCTGCCCGCTCTACAAACGACTTGTGTCTTGGCAGGAGGTGCTGGCAGCGCCACTGGTCCCCACCGCACCTAGTAAGAGAAGAAAGCTGTCTGTGTCCAGAAACCAGGGGGTTCTTTGCCAGGCGGCACTGATGGACCATGTGTTTCCTTCCACAGGTACCAAAACCAAGGAAGGCGTAGTGCAAAGCGTGACCTCAGGTAAGAGCACAGCCCTGAGAGGGACGAGGAGGTCTGCAATGTGTTGCTGGACCTCTTGATAAGGCCATCATTCCTGCCAAATGGAAGGTCTCGGGGGGGGGGATACCACTGATCTGCGCGACCTTGCATTTGATGAATGGGGAACACTTGCCAGGAGCGATGGTTCAGGGTCTGGCATTTGCAGTCCACGTGGATGGGAGAAAATATTTAATCAACAGAGCTGGTAAAAAAAATCTAACAAATGTTACTTGGCAGACTCAGATGATTCACAGCAATTTAGACATTTCACAATGCCAAGAGTGCTGCCCAGCATGCAGAGAGGATTGCTTTGGGTCCTGTTGGGCCAAAACTGTGGCCTTTGGGAGGCTCCTGTCAGGCAGTCACAGAGCCAGGCACCCTAAGGGATCCTTCCAGCTATCCCAAGCTTCAAGGCAGGGCAGCCATCTGGATACTTTCCCTGGAGAACTTAATGACTGAATTACTTTTTTTTCTGCCCAGGTGTATTAAATCAAACAGAAGGTACCTGGAGAGAGGTCACACGCAGTCTGCAATGCAGAATACCTTATTGGCACAACTGTCTCTTAGCATCATACAGAGAATTTTTCATTCTCCTATTGCCCACAAAGACTGACAGGCTGCAGTGCTGCTCTCCGAGCAGCATTTTGAGTCAGACAAACCCCCCACGTACATGGCCTGAAATCAGACACAATCTCATATAAAAACAATCCAAAAAAGGACTATACCAGGGCCAATTTCTTCTCTCACCTCGTTTGCAACCAGTCCCAGTGAATTTGGCAGCGGCTCATTGACCTTCTGCTTTTGTTGAAATTCCAGTTGCTGAGAAGACCAAAGAGCAAGCCAATGTGGTGGGAGAAGCAGTAGTAGCCAGTGTGAACACAGTGGCAAACAAGACTGTAGAAGGAGCAGAGACCATCGTGGCCACTACAGGAGTTGTAAAAAAGGTACGTTTGTTTCTTTGTTGATGTGCAGGACAGAAGAGCCGTCTTTGGATTACACTTAAAATACTGCAAACTTTTAGAGTTGATGGTTTTACCTATTTAATGAGAGGCTTTTCAGCAATATCTGCTTTTATATAATGCCATTGTATAATACTTAATATATAATTACAGAATCATTTAGTTTGCAGGGGACCTCTTGAGATCGTCTAGTCCAGCTCCCTTAAGGTCAATGACAGCAGGTTGCCCAGGACCATGTCCAGTTAGATTTTGAACACCTCCATGGATGGAGACTCCACAGCCTCTCTGTGCTGGCATTTGACTGACCTCACAGGAAAAAAAATGAGTGTTTTCTTGTGTTCAGGTGGACACGTTAATCAATTTGTGCCCGTTGCTTCTTGGCCCCTCAGTGGGCACTGCTGGCAAGAGTCCGGCTGCCCATTTTCTTATGGCTGTAGAAAAGCATTATTTCCAGGGTAGAAATACAACCAGGCTGCAGTGAGCGTCTTGCTGGAGTCAGAGCTCTGCGACGTGCCGGGTGTGAAGGAGTGGGAGCTCAGCGCTTGCCCTCACCTGGCCAGTGCCCGTGCAACGTGCATCCCTGGCCCGGCAGCTCCGCAGGCAGCGGAAGGCAGCAGCAATTCCGGCAAAGCCTGCTCCCAGCAGAGAGCCTGACCCTCCTGTTGATTTTGACAACAACCCAGAGCTTGTTGATAAAGGCCGCGTGACCCAAACTGTGCACGGATTAAGCCAGATTCAGACAAGGCATCTTCTGTCCTCCAGCCTAATTTGACAAACTGGGTTGCTTCAAGTCGGGGGATTAAGGGGCGTGTGAAGGAGCAGAACAGCTCCCTCGATGGAGGCAAAGTGGATCATTAGAGAAGATGCTTTCACCGGGTGGCAACAAACAGCAAACCATTTGTACGGTAGATGAGTGCAGCTTGGCAGCTCTTTGGTAAGCCCTGCTGTGTTGCCCCTCTTCAGGGAGCTGTGGTCAAAAGCCTTGATAGCGACGTGAGCTCGATGAGTCACAACAAACCCAAACCCAGAATCAAAAGCGAAGCAAGGCTGGCCAAAATTGTTCTAATTGTTCAGACAGTTGGCTGATGAATTTCCTGACCTGCACGTAAACGCATTGTGATGTGAAACAAAACTGCTACGCACCGTATAAATCCTGAGAGAATAGCCTAACAAAAGAGGAGAACAGCAGCTATGAGTGACGCAAAATGTCCTCCTGAAAGCATGTGAAAAGGGCAGATACAGAAGTTCTGCTAAGCCCTTGGGATGAGATTAATCTCTGTTCCCACGGGGAACAGCAGTTAGGCTGCAAGAGTGCAACTGGTGGTTCCTAATTCCAAGGGGCCAGACTACCCCATCCTACCTTTTGACTGACCGGGCACGGGGTGGTTGACCCAGGGCAGCCAGGAGTTTGCTGATGGTGGGAATCTGTCCTGCAGATACTGAATTCTCTCCCCTTCTGGCGAGGACTGAGCAGCAGCAATCCTAAATGAGAGCCCCTCTCCCAAAGACTGATGAACTGCAACTCACCGGTGGTAATTTCACAGCTTAAACCGGTCGATGTTACCTGTTTCTATCCTTGAGCAGGTAGTCACTTAGAAAATCGGTGATTCCTTCACCCTTGTAACGGTTCGAGATGATGCAGACTGCAGGCAATATACAAAAGCCGTGAGTTTTCCACAGGGTTAAAGCATTAAGCATCTGAACTGTCATTCTGGCATCTTCTGTCACTGTCCACCTGCCTAAAGTGGGGATTGATCAATAAGAAGAAAAAAGTGGGATGTGCCCCATGCTGAAGGACAGATTAAGTGAGGGAGCCAGGGACCTGCTTTGGATACAGTATCGTGATGTCACCCAAATAGCAGAGGTGGGCAGCAGAATGGAAACAGGAGGAGAAAAGCAAGGCAAAACACGTCACAGGAGAAAGAAATTCAGGAAAGATGTTTGTTTCTGTGAAAGAGAGGGGTTATCTACTTTAGCGTTTTACTTCAGCTTAAATTAGGAGTGCAAACGTTCTAGTCCTCACTCGTCATACTTCAAGTTGCATCCAGTAGATACCTTTTGGGTAGCAATGACAGGGAAGGTGGAGCTCTGTGTGCATCCCAGCTGCTAACAGGTTAATGGCCGTGGGGCCGGAGCTGCTCCGGAGGGAGAGCCCTGAAAGGAGCGGAGGGATTGTGCTGGGTTCTGGGGGGTGTTGTGCTGGGTTCTGGGAGGGGTTGGGCTGGGTTCTCGGCACCAGCTGTTTTCTCTCCACATCTGCTCCTATTGCGCTGCACAATTTGCGAATGGAAATGGAGCCAGAGGCTGCCAAGACCAGCACCAGGCACTGTAAAGTCTCCAAGACCCGCTGGAGATGCACTAGGAGTGATAATGTATAGCAGTTAGGTGTTTAAAAAATAAATATCTACCATTAAAATCTTGCAAACCTGAAATTATACACAAGTGTTCTGGCCCCTGAAGTCTGAGAGAGCTGTTGTATCCAATCCTGAGACTTGCTCGTGCTCCATCCCATCCTCCTCCTTTTTACCTGCAAAGAGCAGTTGCTAATGTCTTATTTCTACTTCAACTGTCTCCACTATTGTCCCCTGCTGACTGTATAGAGGGGTTGTTCAAAGCACACAGGGATCTGTGTGGATGCCCACTGAGCAATGCTACGGGATCGAATCTGGGGCGTCGAGTGACCTAGAAGGCATGTCCCCAGCTCAGCATTCCCGGTATTAATATCAATTATGGAGAGCTTGTTGACATTTAATCTATGCATTTGACAGCTGGGATCGGTGACAGACACATACTAGCAAGGAGTGGGGAACTCTAAGGATTCTGGATTAAGTTTTGCCTGGGGCAGCAGCTGCGGGGTGGTTGGGCTCTGAGGGTGTATCAGATGGCGACTTTGGCCGTGGGGGAGAATCCAGCCCTTCGTGGAACATGGCAGGCACTGAAATGTGGACACACGTGGGGCCGTCGGCAGCACACTGCTCCTTGCCCTCCTTGGTGGGAGCACTTGGAGCCAGGCAGAAGGAAACGGGTCCGAGGTAACTGCGCCTGTGGATGGGTGCCGAGCGCCAGACGGGAGCAACCTCGAGTAGCGTTGGCATCCCCTAGTAGGGCTTTGGCACTGGCTTTCTGACTACAAGAAAGTATTGACTGTTTTGGAGGAGCTTTTAAGTATTAAGTGAAAAAATACCTAAGTTAGAAGACTATAAACCCTCCACAATTTTTGTGATGCGCAGAGGATTGAGACCCATCAGTGGTGGTGTTTTGTCTGCGGCTCTGCTCCCATCCCAGTCCCTGGGGTGGGCATTAAGGCATTTCGGTGAGGTAACCACCCACGAGATATCCCTGTCTTGAAGAGGATTAATTCTTTGCCTGCATGACACAGCACAAAGTTTGCTGCATTGCAGACGCCACGTGGCTGGGAACAAGTGCATGTACGTACGCGCACTCACAAAACGTCCCTCGGGGACTGGAGGAATTTCCCCAGTAGCTGACGCTCCCCTACGCCCTCCACCTAGATCCTCCCTTTAGATCTACTTGCCCTGTCAGTTTTTATATGGTTTAGTTGTCAGTTCACGGCTCTGTCATTTTGAATTGGGTTTGATCTTTTTGTTATTTCACTCCATTAATTATTTGAGGGGTTGTCAGTTACATGCAACTGCTGGGCGCGTTCGTTGGGTGGCATCGCTTCTCTCTGCGCCTGATCTCGCGCACGTGTACCGTACCCGCGCCGCAGCTTGCCGCTTTCGTAACCGCTGGCGCATTTTGAACTTGAAGGGTTGACGTTCGTGGCCCTAATTCTGTTCACTGAAACCCTGCGATGCCACCGACGCTAAGACAGTTGCACCGAAGGAATTAGAAGCAGAAGCTGAGGAGTGACCTCCCTGGTGATGTTCGTTTGGCCAGGGCGAGCGCCACTAGGAGAGGGCAACCAAGGGCATCTGAGAGGCTACTGAGGGCAGAGTGGCTAAGCCGGAGAAGCAGGGAAATCAACAGCTGAACTACCTTACAATTAAGTAGAATAAATAGTCGAAACTCTTCCCCTTCGTATTCAAGCTTCATCCTTTGTATTCAAGCTTCGCTGATGCCGTGATGCATCCCGATGGTAGCCTTCAGCATCCCACGGAGCAAGGGAGACTGCAGAAGCAGCGTGGGGTGGGGTACTCTGCCGACAGACGTGTTTTCTCTGCTTCCCTCTCCATCTCGCATCCAGGCGTACGTTTTTTCACTTGCAGAATAACTGAGGAAGTGGTGCCGGTGAAGCCTTAAAGTCTACAAGACTGTGTGTGTGCGCTTCATGGCTAAAGGCTGTGCCCCAGTAGTCCTGTAGGACAATTAAATATACATTATTAAATATGTACTATTTGTATAAGCAGCCCCAGGAAACCCTAAGAGAGTCTGGCTGCGAGCTGGATGAAAATGGATGAAGGCAAAGCTACCCCAAGAGTCCCCCTGGATGTGCAGGGTAAGACAGGAATCCTGCGCGCCCGTCTGTCTGTCCTGTCGGTGGGTCCACTCGCTTTAATCATGAGTCGACCTTTTAGTCAGAGCTGTCAGCATCACTCTGAGCACGTTCAGCCCCAAACCCAGCCCAGGACAGCCCGTCCATAGGACCTGTCAGGTCGCCTGAGGGTTTTCAAGGGAGCGGTTTGGGGATGGTGCCAAGTAGCATTGTTTTTGCTCCAACGCCCAAGGTCAAGAGCACTACAGGAGGCTTAACGTTTCTGCACCTTATGCAATTGATGTCCCATTGCGGGCTGTTAAATTTGCAGCAGATTAGGCTGCCAGTGAACCCCTCCAGTTTAACAGCCTTAAAATAATAGTAATAAAAAAAGAAATCTTACTTGCCACTGAATTTGTTGAGTTTTTGATGAGTAATGTTCCAGCACACAACATTTAGACTCTGTGTGCTTTGTCTGTTAGATAAGGAAGATAATCCTGACAAGCTTGTTTATCTCAGAATTTTCTGGGATGGCAAAAACCCCTCACTGGCCTATAACATAATACAGATAAAAATATAAATCCATTTCATGTATGGACTCAGGCAGCAGAACATTTCACAGTCGCTGAGCTGAAAAAGGGAATTTCATAGAACCTGTGAAATAGAGAAATCTGGAGAATCAAATTGTAATTTTTTTTTTTTTTTCAAAATCTATGGACTTTTTAAATCTGTTTACAAAAAACATATTAAAATATCTGAACCCAGAAGCCCATACTATACTCTATTTAAGACCTCTTAATATTGTGCAGGAGTATTTTTATAAATGTCGGGTCCTAATTTGTTGAGGNTTATATATATAAAATATTTAAAAACTTGTATAGCATTCCTGTAATGAAGTCTAAGGTTTTGTCTTTCACTTAATTATTACGTTAAACTACTCTCTTTTGTCTGTTCTCTAGCCAAAAAGATTCAACCGTGTCCCCCCCAAAAAAATAGGAGAAAACAGTCCATAACAAACTAAATCAGGTTGTTTTTTTTTTAAATACTTTTTCTAAGACGACACATAATTTCTGAGGGGAAAAAAAATAATCTGCTTGCCGTTTAAGAGCAGGAGGAGTGTTACTAATTACTTCATGGTTGCAACATGCCTTTCCCTTAGAACATTTTATCCCTTTTAATGAGCAGATGAACACTGACGGGAATGGCAAAGTTCTTGCCGTCCTCCCGAGAAGCCAGGTTTGTCACCCTCACGCTGTGAGTCACCGTTACAGCTGGGGCTGGTACCCAGGAATTCCTGGCCGTCCATCCGAAGGGAAGACCCTTCCATCACATGGTCCTCCTCTGCCTATTGTTTTCCTGAGGAGCGACCGAGCTCCCCAGCCAGCTAACGCCCCGCCGAGGAACGCAGCCCTTCCTCACCTCGCGCTTGCTATTCCAGGCAGGCTGGGAAGCGCGTGAGAAAAAGGCTGCGAGGCGACGTCCCTACCACGGCCTGACACCTCTTCATCCTGCCATTGTGCTGGTTCTTACACCACAGTGTGGAGAAACGCTCTCCAGACACATGGTTGCTTCCCTTTCTAAAAATAGGTGGATGAGTCACTTTTATCCTTCTGGAGCCGAGTCTTGGCAGGGAGCAGGATTTAAGGGATATAATAAGCAGCACAATAGCTGAACAAGGATTCTTCAGCCTACCCGTCACCCTCGGACGCGTTGTCCTCAGGGTGGTCCTGAGGAAGGGATCCACTTTTCCATGCCTGTTCCCACATCTACCAGAGCTGAGCTCCCCGCCCACAGGACGAGTAGCTGGTGATGCCCTGTAGAAAGGTGGGATGCACTCCGCTTGTCCACGTGTTCCTGTGAGTTGTCCCTCAGCTGTCCCAGCGCAGCTCAGCACCTTCGGCGGTCGCCTTTTGATTCACCTTCACGATGTTGCAGGCAGCTGGTAACCCCACCTGCAAAAAACCTACGGAGCACCCGCTGTTGCAGCTATTGTCATGGGCTTGCGTTGCAGGTTTCTTTTCTTTCCACCTAACAGTCCCAAAAAACTGCTTGTAAACCTTCAAAATACAATTTGAGGCTATTTACCCTCTTTTGACCTAATGTGCACTGTTGAGTTATAAGGTGCGGTCCTTTTTTTACCACTCTGTATTCATGGATCCTGAGGCTGGATTGGCCTCCATAAATTCAGAGTAGCGAGCACTTTTTGCTGACAACAGGACAGTTCACTCGTTTTGGAAAGGCTGTGGCTTTCCAAAAACAGCAGTGCCCTGTCCCCAGCAGCCGCAGGTCCCTGCCGTGCCGGGAGCTGGAGATCAGAAGCTGGTCTCCATGACATGTACAATTTGATGCCATTAGGTTACCTGGGCTTGCCAAAGCTGATACCAGCAAGAATTATTTTAGCCATCAGCGTGATGCAAATTGAGGGCGCATTTCCTAGAAAAAAAAGTAATCGCCCTGTGCTTTTCATATGGAGACAGTCCCAGTGCACGGCTCTCGCTCTGAAACAAACTGACTCTTGGCAGGGAGGTGAAGGGAATGCCTGGAGCTGTGATAGACATCAGTACTGGGCTGCAGCTCATTTTTTGGCCATTTTCTTTCTTTGGTGGATTGATCTCTTACACTAGCGTGGAGAGCAGAAAGCCTATGGCAGGAGAACCAGCTTGTGGTGCTTCCATCTTGTGGTGCTTCCATCTCCCGACTCCCTTTCCTGCCAAAAATGGATCTGAAGTCCACTTTCCAGCTTAAATTTTCATGGGATCTACCTTGTATCTGTGTAACTCTGTGTCTGTTTTTTCCTTTTTATCTCACATCACCTCTTCTTCCCTAATTCAGGCCCAAAAGCAGCAGGGATGTTCTCCTACTGATGAGAGCAGTTGTGACTGGACAGGAAAATGAAGAGCAGAGTCCCCCAAAACATAAAGGGAGCTTAAAGTTTTGTTTCCAGTAGGTTTGACAGGGACGTTTGGTTTGAGTTGCATCAACAGCAACACCGGGGAAAGTTATGGCCTCATGTTTCCAAAATAGTGAAATTCAAATAATACTTCTCCCTTGCACACAAAATTGACTTTCCCTTTACGTAACATACGTGTCTCAGGTTCCTTCTATGGTGGCCCTGACTTTACGCAAGAAAAAAGAGTAAAAATTCAGGGATGCGACTGGATGTGTGTGCTCAAAGGGAACAGAGAAGCTTTGTCATTTTAGCAGAGTTCCTTGCTGATTTGGGGCTGGACTGTAGAGGTTTTGCTCCTTCTGCTTCCCCTGCTCTTGCTGCCTGATTCCACCGAGGCGCATTTCTGCTCTCTGTTCATCCCCCAGGCACACCCAGTACGGTCAGGATTTTTGTCTTCTCTTCCCACATGGCAAAATCATGTTTAAGGTAATGGCCTGGTAATACAATCTTTTCCCTTCTTTAAACAAGAAGGTGATGGAAAGATGCGAGGGAGTAGCTAGAAAAGCCCAAAGTGCTTATGAAAGTGCTTGGACTTCAAACACGAAGGAAATCTTATCCTTTGATAATGAAATTTTATCTGAGGCGTGAAGTTAATGCCTCCCACCACAATATTGCTGTATCTGAAATTAGTATTAGTCTGTGCAATGAGTGCTTAGAGTAAGTAAGATGATGCAGGGAAAGGCTAGGCATAATCTTACTCCAAGTAAGTTGCTCCCAAATTCCTTCATGCTGAAGGAGTCAAAACTCTGTTTGGTCACAGTGACGGGAAGGAAAACTTCAGAAAAAGAACTGATTTTCTGTATGAAAAGGACCCTAAATGAGGTTGTAAGTAATTGGATTGCTTTTTCATAGGCATCTGCTCTAACAAGCGGCACAAGAAATGGATGTCGAGCAATATTTGCCGTCTATTAAACCTGGTATTTTATTCGCGCGTGTAATGCTCAAACCCAGTCTGCTCGAATAGTCTGTCTGAGATGAGGGGGGTGACTCTGCCTGCGCTGGCAAGGACAAATGTCTCGCTTGTGACTTGGCAGGAGGACCTGGCAGTGCCGCAGCCGACCGAGCAGCCGGGGGCAGCGGGAGAAGGGGCTCCGGTGGCCAGCACAGACAGTGGTGGCGAGGTAAGGTGATGCCGCTGCCCTGGCATCCCCGCGGTCCCCGGGCTTGTGAGAACACAGCTGGGCTTTCCCAGGGTTACTGGTTTTCCCCGGGACAATCTCCCCTCTGCTCTCTGTGGTCACAGATCTGCTGCATGTGGAGCCCATCAGCATTCCCCTTTCCAGGAGTTATTTGACACAACCTGAGCCCATGGGTTCTCACTTTTGCCACTTGCTTTTTCGGGACCAAGAAATTGCCATGAGTGACAGATCCCACCGACTAACCTGCTGGTTGTTTTGGGTGTGTAAATGCACATATAATAGTTAATGATATCCTGTGGTTTTCTCATCACATGGAATTGCTTTTCCCTGGCTGCAGTCATGCTTTAGAAGAACTTTAGCTAACAAGTTAGGTTTTTCTATAGATTTTTAGATAACAAGCTAGATTTTTTTTAAAAATTGCTTTTAATTTTTGATACGATGTCCTTTTGAAGCCCTGGATCAAATGTCCGTCTCTGGGAGGACAACCTCTTACTGCCCAACATGGAATTCCCTGAAACAATTTCGGTGCCAAGGCCTTTAGCTGCCCCCTCCGCAAGCCCCGCAGTGCCCATACTCCCCAATTTTCAGCACCTCCGAAGCTCAGACTCTTTTCCACTATGCCCAGATCTCCCAAAAGTCTCAGCTTGCACCTACCACCCTCCACCAGCCATCGCTCCCCCCACCTGCCCCCTCCCCTGTGGCAGTCCCAAAAATGAACCCTGCTAATCCAGGGGCATTTATGGCTGCGCAATTCCTAATGTCAGGCTTCACGCCGGGGCGGGAGGCAGAGCCGGCAGCAGAAAGCAGGATGCTCCAGCCGGTGGCAGCCCGGCCCCGCGTTCGCTCGACTTCCGCTGCGTCCAAAATCACACCCTCGTTCTCCCCGGAGGACTGAGCTATAGTGGGAGTGTGTCTGCTTCCCAGAAGGAAGGGATAATTCACTTGTTTTCCGCGCCACATACAGTCATTGTTATGTAGTTGTTTGTGGGGGTTTGTGTGGTGACTACCAGCATTGATTTTCCTCCTAATTTTATTTGTATGTGTTTTCCACTGGAAATATGTAACTATTTTCCTGTCTGTCCTCACTCACAGGGTGAAAATGAGGGCAATTAATCAACTTAGGGACTTCAAGCTCAGAAGAGAACATTCCAAGAGCATACATGGAAATATTAGCTGACACTACAACAGCAAAATCCCGCTCTCCATAGACCAACTACGTTCGGCTCTGTAGTCTTTCACCTCCCTCATAAACCAGCCGTGCAATATATGTAAGCCAGACTCCGCTGATTACTTGTAAGTAAAGTGCAGCCGTGTACCAGGGCGTGTGTCTCCCTCCCTCCCCACCTCCCTCGTGGCTTCCCGACCCGCTCTCTTTGCGTGTTTTGGTCGGACACACTGATCCGTGTCTTGCCTCCATCTGCACTGGCGCCTGGGATCGCTAGATACCATGGAAGTATTTTTTTTTTTTAAAACTAATAAAAAAGTGTTTGAACAAGTTTTTTTTGTTTTGTCAGTTGTATTTGCACATGTTAGACGTTGATCCTTGCGAGCTTCCTGTGAAAGCATGGCATTAAAATACAAGGATCTCAGGACTGTAAGAGCCAGAGATCATGATGCAAAAGATGGGGAATAATGAAAAATTTTATTTCTGAAGTCAATAGGCCAGCTTTCTCTCACTCAGGGCTGAAAACCAGGCATTTCGCTTTTTAAATATTCCCCCATGTTTAACAGAGAGTGCGTTGGGGAAATTGGGAAAAAGAAGGCTTTATGAAGGAATATGGAAGTCTTGCTGAGCTTGGTTAGGATTTGTTCTTTGCTGCTTATTCTGCTTTCAGCAGAGTTTGAAAACTCTCTCCTGATGCTTTCTGGGTGTGATGAATGGCTAGAAGGTAATTAAAGAAATATGACGGGCACTGACCTGCTGGAACAGAACTGCGTTATCGCTGGCAGGGGCAAGCAGGATTCCTGCGAAATGTGTGAGTCTGACAGCAGGTGCCAAAGGAGAATTCCCGGTGCAAGGCGCACCCCAGGGCTGGTACCGGTCGCAGCAACTGGTCCATCTGCGGAGAAGGGGCTGAGGGAGAGCAGGAGAGACCTGTCTTCACAAACATAGCGAATGGGACAATGTTTGTACAAGCTCATTGCTGTAAATAATGAAGAATGAGTTTAAAGCATATCGTAAGTACAGATCTAAAAACAGAGTCTTTTATTCACCTACAGGCAGAGCACCCACGAATCCCCCAGAAGCCAGTATAAACTGTAGAGATTTAAGCTGCTTCAAAATCAAATCATTACTCTTCATTAAGCTGCATAATGATGATGACTATGGGAGGTATTACAGGAGGGACTTGCTGTAGCATGGAAGGATCTAGCAAGCGCCATGTCAGCCTCTCTCACACATTAACGATGCACACGCAGCTTTGCCTTGCAGAGACCACAGGATTTCCACCCCAGTGGACGTTTGATCTGGAGAAGCAATGGGAACAAAAGAGCTCTAAGCAGGGATAACAAGACCCCTCAAAGGAAGTTATATCCCATATGCGCATACTCTTCTCTGATGCCTTGCAAAACATCTCCAGACCTTGCCCATTAAGCAGCATAGCTAAAATTGAGGCCAAAGTAAGAGGGCACAAAGGGCTGTGATACTAACGAGAGGTGATGGCAGGAAATTGAAAAATGGGAGGATGGAAGAGATGCATCAGAAAACGTCCTGCAGCAGAAGGTGCTTTCACAAGGGAGATGCCCAGAATCCCCCTGCCCCAGGTAAAAGCTGATGGAGGCCAACACTAGCAAAATAATTTTTTGCTGACAGTCGTGGTCTGGGCCATCAAGAGCTTCTTTTACACATCTCACCCTGTGATGTATGTAAGCAGCCCTTGCGTGTGTGAAAGCTCTCTCACTGAAGCTGTTAATTTAATCTCACTGTGAGGAGAGGGTGCTCAGTGCCAGGTGTGGCAGGGCCATCGTCCGTCCCTGGTGACATGACTCTGGGTGTTCACACTCAGACCTTCGTGATCCAGCAAGCCAGGAACAGCTGCTGCCAAATGTTGCCTCAACTTTACCATACAAATGATCAACAAAATGATGAAAACCAGCTTTTTTTTCCCCCCTTGTAACAGCAAAACTTATTTACCACGTAAAACTGCAGTTAAGCTTTCTTAAGTGATTTGCTCTGATACAGTTCGTAGACTTTGAGATCATCTTCCCCCCGATTATGTTTTTTGCCAAGGGCTAAAGGGCATGCAGGGCCTGATTTTTCAAAGATGTTTGTCTGGGGTGCAGAAGAGAAAGCAATGTCTCTCTCCAGAATATCTCAATGTGCATTCCACTAATTTAAATGCAAATCAGGTAATAATACACTCCTTAAAATCCCACTTCATCTGAAAGCCCTATTTTCATGTCTGCATAATGCGTGTCCTAAAACTGAACTCAAACAGCACCCGATTAAAAACTGAAAGGCAGGGTTTTTTAAATACTGTTCTCCATCAAATATATACAATCACACATTCTTATCACCTTGAGACTTTTTTTCTATATTGAAGCATAGCTCATTTTAACTGGCTCCTAAATGCACTGCAACCCTACCAAATCACAAGAAGATCCCCCATACTGTTAATAGCACATCAGAAAAATGCTCAGATTAAATCTCAGGCTTTCTAAACGTCAGGTAAAACCCTGCCCGCACAACTTCTGCACAGGTCTGTTAGCAGCGCAAAGTTTCTCTGTCAGGCTTTGGCTCCGCGTTTTTGGGTGGATTCCAGCATGGGGGGGAAGCAAGCCCCCAAAATATACAAAGCCCAGCAAAATAGACAAAGCTCTCCCATAGACCTTACCCTCGGCTTACATCCCAGATCACATCCTTGGCTTTCCTGGCCACCCTTGGGATAGCACCAGTTATTTCTTTCCTTAGCCCTGTGCCAGATCTTAAGGTGGTGTTCAAGGCTTTCTCATCTTTCTACCCCTTAGAATTTAAAGACCAGGCGCTTTTTTTCTTTCTTTCTTTCTTAATACTCAAGTTATCATGAGACTCCACAAAAATCCCAGTATTTATCATGGGCTTAGTCTTCGGTGCTCCAGAAGGTGGCAGATTCTGGATGCTTCACTTAGACGTTGCCTGAAGATTCAGGAACCAGAAGGTAAAGACATCCGTAAATACCAGCCTTATTTGGATCTCAAGCAGAGCTGGCTGATGATTTCTGGAGAACATTGGCCCCATGTAAATGAAGAATCCACTAGTCCTGCTTTCCTCCCAGAAGTATATTTCTGTATTTAAATTGAAAGGCTAATTTACCTTAATTAGAACAGCTTTAGTTCGATCCTTTAAATGACTAACCTATGACTTGTGATAATTACAACCTTTTATCAGCAAACAATTCTGTTTCTTAGAATAATTTTATTTCTTAATGTAAACATCACTTCCCTTCCCCGCTAATATCAGGCTCTTTTAGCATCTGTGGCTGCTGAACACTGCACGCTTCATTAACTTCAGGAATGGTCTGTGTAAAACTCTTCAGCCCTGAGACATCATCGCATTTACCTTGCTGACGGAAACTATACCTCTCTATAAAACTCAGCCCTGGTGAAATTATAATTGAACAAGACCCAAATAAATTTCCACAATTCCCTTTTAATTAACCTCTTTTGCCCAATTTCCATGTGTAAAACATGAGCTTTAGCTCTGATTAATTACTTCTCACCTTCATCAGGCGTTCGTGTTACTGATATGTGAGAGGGTGCTCAAAGATGCCACAGAAGAGGTAGGAAAGGAAAGGAAAGGAAACGAAACCAGAACAATTTCCCTGCAGTGCCTTAGATTTAACTCCCAGCTATTTGGGCTGCAAGTTTGGAGTTGCCAGCTAGGTCCAGAGCTGTGAGCCACGGAGCCCTCCTAGCACTTACAGAAGTTCTGGGTTTTTTTCCCCGGAACACAAATGACTGCTCGGCACTGACAACAGACTGAGGAAGTGCAGAATATGGAGAAAATGCGTGAGGAATCAGGCACGGGCGAAGGACGTTGGTGAGACGTTACCTGCTGGAGGTGTGCAGACAGTGCTGCGCGGGGTGGTGGCGCTTTTTCACACCTCCGTTCTGGCCGAGTAATGTCAGTGATGTGCCCTGGCATTACCAGGTGGAGTAACTTTTGGAGTAGCCTGAAATTTCAGGGGCACCTCAGCATGTGGCTCTGCCTGCACGGCATGGTACCTACCCCAGCTGGTGTTAACTGGGACTTCTGTCTGCAGTCCCAGCAGATGCCAAGCGCCAAATGGAGTGGAAGCCCAAACTAACTTTCCACCTGTAGGTGGTTTGATTTGACCTTAGGACACATCGACTGATGGTATCAAAGACCAGGAAACCCATTTGGAAAGAAATAATGCACGGGAGGGACAGGAGTAGAAAAGGCACGTGTACTTAGAGGCTGGAGCTTTGAGTAATACTGTGGAGGCGGCAGGAGACAAGGAGCACACAGGCTGTAGTGTTTTGGCTTTTTAACTTTCAAAATACTTTATAATCCCCTGCCCCACCCCTATCTTTTCTCGTCATGAGACAACATGGTTGAGAACTGACAGTGGCGAAATGAGCAATCCCACAATACTTGCCAGCCAGGTCCATCAAGTGATGGTTAGATCCTCTCTGACGGTGGTGACAGGCTACTGAGGAGCACACAAAAGTCAGAGCAAAAACTGGGATTCATGAGGAGGAACAGTTCTTGAAAAAGCTCATTTTTTTCCACCCAGCTGTTCAGGATAGCAGAGACGCAGCACTGCAGAAGACCACACATTTGAAAGTTGGCTTTCTTGAAAATGTAACCACGCGCTTCCCAGGGCAGCCACAAGTGCCGAAATCATGGGAAAGCCTGACGCCCAGGGGGGACATCCAGCTCATCGTGAGCTCAAACTCTTCCTGTGACCCTTCTAAGAGACCCAGGGAAGCCCATCATCAATACCTAGCATCAGGAGATAGAGGCAGTGAAACATAAGTCAGATGACCTATAGCTTGGACCAGGACAGGAATGAATTTAAAGCCACATGGTTAGTTCGCTTAGTTCATTGATGTATAATTAGAAATAAGTTGCCCTCTTACTATTCCTTAAACAGTCTGTCTCAGGAAAAGTTTTCAACAGTCTCTCTTGTGATATTATTCTCTTCAGAGGCCAAGAGAAGGTTAAATTCTTTTGAGAAACAGTTTTTTACAAAACCCAGGAACAGATCCGATCTGCGTTAGGAGTTTCAATATTCATAACGGAACAAAATGAGAACTCAGGCATAAATTGCTGTAAATTTCTGAGCAGATGAAATTCAAATCCTCAGTTTTGCTCAGGTCAATTGTCCTTTTTATAGTTGAGTGCTCTAATCTATATCAGTTCAAAACGCTTCATGTTAGCGTTAAAAAAATGTAGTGTTAACTCACAAAGAGACAAAAGATGATGCAGTACATTCCATTAATTTTCTGATGTGCTTTTGTAACTCTGTGAGGCACGTGGTGCACAGACCATTGGTCCCGTCATATGGGATAAATACACACTACATCAAAGCTCCTTTTTCCCTCTTCTCTGGGCTGCACGACGTGTCAGTTTGCCCGGCTTTCTTTGAGGTTTGTGGGTTTGTTTTCTTTTGCTTGGAATCAGGATAATGGTACTAATGCTAAGGATACGATTACATTAAATGAGGAGTCACACTGCTACGCTGACAGTGGTGTAGGTTGTACTCACAAATTCATGGTACTTAATGTTTTGAGCAGGAGGTAAAGCAGGGAGTGGCGCAGATCAGACACCCATATCGAGTCCAAAGTGCCAAAAACCACTTTCCACTTGGAAAAATAATAGTTGGAGCTGGGGTAATCTAGGTAGGTGCCAGGGCAGAGTTAGAGAGCGATATTTACCTGGACTACTTAGGAGCCTCTAAATTATTGCTATAACGTGGTGTGTGTTTAATGCTTGGTGGAAGTGTGCATTGGTTTTAAATGTTCTCCCAAACTCCCGTTCTCCCTGTCAGGCAGAGCACCCCAGCCAGCATCAGCAGGGCCCTTAAGCTGAAAATCCAGCAGCAGAAAAGGGCTGGAAGGTATTTGCTGCTGGAGCCTGGACACATCCTCTCTGGAGGCGTGACAAGCTGCCTGGTGGGTGCTGCAGAGCCTCCCCTCCTCCCTGCTCGCACAACCACCCTGCACAAAGTTAACCGAGGCAGCAGCCGTCTGGCTGAGAAGGGCTGAAATCCCCCCGTTCGTTATGGCTTTGTTGTTGCCAGGTTCTCAGGTTTGGGCAAGAAAGATAACTAGGTCTATGTTAGTGGTTTGGTCCAAAAAATGCCAGAGACACAGAATATTGGATGCCTTTTATCTGAGTTTTTGCAAATCCAAATAAGAAATTAATTCTGAAAAGGAAATCGGCAAGGAATTGAAAAAGATACCTGATGTGAATATATAATTAAAATGCTAACTGACCTGTTGAGGGGGAAAGAGAATTGCTGTTTGAAATAATAAATGAGCGGTGCTAGCAGTGCAAAAGTTGAAAAGAGCTCTCTGAAATGACAGGCTGAGCAGGAGCCGCAGAGGAATGCATTTAACATTGTTTTCTGCTCCTCTTCCTCACTTGGGTACTAATGAAGCACTAAACTTACGAGCACTGTCACTTCCCACCCTAGTTTATTCGCGGCATCTTGTTCTCGTGCCCATTTCTCGACAAAAAAAGCTTTCCCCGGGAAGATGAATATGGGGCATGAGTGTGAACATCCGAACCGAGCCGCTTTGTGTGCTGGAAAATGGCGATGAGGAATCCGAGGCACACAAAGCCGGCAAGCCCTTTGGACCCCGACTCTGCCAACACTTTATTTGTAGAGTGTTTCTTTGTACTGAGGATTGGTGGCGGAAAGCACAAATTCTAAAGGCTGGTGGAAACCTCTGAAATGCCAAAGGTTAAAGCCAGAAACTTTTATTAACATATTGATGCTAGGTAAGGAAATTATTTTAAACATTATTTCTGTGCTAACAAACCCCATAATATAAAGCCACACTAGGAAAAGGTGGGTTTGTTTACTCGGTTTCTTTTTTTCCCCCTCCCCTGAGAACTGCTAGTGCTGGCACTGGTTACGTGCTGGACCCAGCAAGGCCTTCAGTGATGCTGGGCTTTTGCAATCCGACTTGAGCGGGCAACTGGAAAGATGACCAGATTTGCAGTTTCTTATAAAAATACATGTAAATGACAACTCTCCCCATCCAGCAGTACCCCACCTGACAAGAAACAGGGATTGTGATGAAAACTGCTAAAAACTGAAGGAAGCTTTCAGATGGTTTCTGTTCTCAGGAGGTTCTGGGATGAAGGAAGGAGGAAGAAGGCAGCCCAGTGGGGAGGAGAGTTGGCCATGCCCGGGCGCTGCCGCTGCAGTAGTTTTCCAGCACCCTTTACAAAGCTCAGTTCAGTGGCTTTTCTCTGTCTGTGATGGCGGAACAGGTTTTTTTTGTGGTTTTGATTTAAAAAAAAAAAACAACGCACCACCAAACTTATAAACAAAGACAGTGTGATGAAGCAGAAATCTCTACCTGGGCACACCCTCTTATTGGGGAGGGTAAATAAATGGCTTTTCTGTATGTATTTTCAGCTCTCATTCCTCACATTCAAACTCCACCCATTGTACCAATCACCCCCAAAAGCATCAGCAGGTCTCCTGGCACAAGTATAAAACCAGGACAGGTCAGGACACCCCTCACATAGCGTGCTATACATCGCCTGGCGCTTAATTTTATTGAAGTAGAGGAGCATTAACAGCCACAATGTCGGGTAAAAACTTCCAGGGGCTGAAGGAACAGGCTGAAGGTGCAGCAAAAGATGCTGGTAAGAAAGATTAAATACCGTTGTATAGTTGGGGGAGGTTTTGCTGGCAGAAACAACCATCTGTAGTTAGACTACTACCTCTATCGGTACTAGCAGTAAGCATATCCCTTTTCCTTTTCTTTCAATTCCTGGGGCCAGCTTTTGGTCACCACCCAGAGGAAGCCCCAGGCTGGCCCCAGCTCTCAGATCAGGACGGGCAGCCACCTCCACCCACCCACAGCTCCCTCAGTGGCTGCTGAGCATCATCCAACCCTTATTGCTCCCCAAACTTAGCGTTTTCAGAGCAGTGACCTCTTACTACCTAGCATTTACATTGCTCAGGGTGGTCCTTTCTCGTGCTCTGCAGAGGTTTTTAAACTGCTCTCCTTTTAAGAAGTTGGAGTTAACCTTTGATTAACATCTGCTGCTTGGCCTGATTATCAGTGCTTTCTGGTAATAACTGTATGGATCGCAATGGACTGTTTGTGATAAATAGTACAAGTATGTTTCTGTTGTATTCTTCTCCGGCAGTGATCACCAGACTTAGCAGGGTTTAAAAAAAAATCGGTGCGCATATTTCCGTCACAGCTATGCCCATGTTGTAGGGCCAAGTTCTATATTATTATTAGCACTCAGCACTGGAAACCAACTTTTCAATGCAAAGTGTAAGAGCTTTCCCTTTAAATGAAAAATTTCAGTATGTCCATAGCTTACGTTAGCATTTTATAGTATATTCCTTACAGTGTTTGTGTGCAGCTCATTCCTAGCGTGGTGTAATTTGTATCAGTCCTGGGTTCTGATCCTGCAAACACTTTCTTGCACAGCTGAAATATGTGAGTAACCTCGCTGACTTCTTTGGAGTATGTTTCTATATACCTGGGGACAAACGTGTAGGAGACTCAGAAACACGGCAGCGCACCTTTCTGAAAAGCAAAATAGTCTTTGCTACATCCTGAATATATTTGTGCTATCGAGGGGTCAATTCTTCTTCTAGCAAAAGTGACAGGATGGCTATGGCTCTTTCATTAACCGTCAGACGTCGGACCCTTACAGGGCACCTCGGTTTTTAATGCTTTACAGTCTGCAGTTGATCTGTTACGTTTCTAGCTTCTGCTCCTCTTCTTCCTCTAGTTACATCTTATTTGAAATTCTCCCTTTTCCTATCCTGCTCAGTTTAATGCGTTTGCTTCCGTTTTGGAAAAGGCGCTGCTCCCAAACCACCTGCAAAGAAAATGCATGCTAAATGGCCAAGCTTCTCCAAGCAGAATACATGAGAAAAACCAATAAAAGCCAGCGCAGTGTAAAATAAGCAACTTGCAGCTAAATGTCATCATTCCAACTCACTGCTAATCTTCGCTTCTTTATCTCCTCTTTATTTTATCTTCTTATCTGTCATCGATTTGTTCAGCTGACCGTAGGTACTAGGTGAACACTAATAGCAAAGTGCTTTGGTGACACACACGGTTCCCAGGGCGCCCACGAGCAGAGCACACGGCCTCAGCCTGCTCTCTACCAGCCTTACCGCTTGCCAGGGGCATAACCTCCTGCGGACACGTAGAAAAGCCAATCAATGTGGGGAATTCCTATAAGCATTAAGTGTGAACAGCTGGAAATGAATTATTTTAATTTTTTTTTGTGTCCTTAATTACAGCAAACACACTGGGACAGGCTACTCAGGACGCAGTCAACCAAATTACAGATGCAAGCCAGAAAGGTAGGAGAAATGAGGTGCAAATCAAGCAGCTCTGGAGCAGTTCAACACAAGCCATCAGCAGGCAGTGCTCATTCCCCCTCTGTCCTGCGGGCGTTCTCAGCCTGCAAGTCAATTTTTGGCCTTTTACAAATCTCACGGGAAAGGATTTTAGGATCTGCTGCTGAGTAGCTCCATAGGTCTACTGGCAGATGTACCATGAGAGCCTACACCCCCTAGCCACCGAGCCTCAGACACAGCATTCAGATTTTGGCTTCCTTTATAGAAAACTTACGGGAGCAGCACAGAAAAAACTTTGCTCTTCTTTCTTGAGGACTGAGTAAGGCTGTGATACATCTTGCCTCCCCAGCCCAGAGGGCAAAAGTCCATCCAGGTCCAGCCCCCCAACAATCCCCAGCATCTGGTGAGGCAGGATTTGGGTCCACCACGAATGGTCCCACAGCTGGAAAGGTGCCATCAGGAAAGCATTGGCATATTGTTTCTGAGGGTCGGAAACAAGTTAAACTGAAAACTAAGCTCAGTTCTCACTTAATTTTAATAATTTTCTAAGAACGAGGGGACAATTAGCAACTTCAGGGTCTTAAATGGCTTTAAACTGGAAGAGGGCAGGTTTGGATTAAATATTAGGAATAAATTTTTTACTTTGAGGGTGGTGAGGCACTGGAACAGGTTGCCCAGAGAGGTTGTTGAGGCCCCATCCCTGGAGGTGTTTAAGGCCAGGCTGGATGTGGCCTTGGGCAACCTGGTCTAGTGGGAGGTGTCCCTGCCCATGGCAGGGGGGTTGGAACTCGAAGATCTGCAAGGTCCCTTCCAACCTAAACCATTCTATGAGTCTGTGATTCTATAAAATGTTTAATGAAAGCCAAAATGCATTGGCAATATCTCCTTAGAGGAGATACCCTCTACAGCTCCATGCTCGGACAGGAAGGAAGGGCTTGGGCACTTGTAGACATTCGAGGAGGAGGCAGCAAAATTGCCAAAATACAGCCAAGACCCCAGAGAAGAGAGAGAAGCTGTGCCCCATTTATCAGGGTCTCCGCTCTCCTGGTGAGACCCTGCTGTGGTTTCCCATCCTGGCTGCTGTTGGGTCCCACGCAGGAGTGACCTTACGCCCACGGCCCACGGCTGAGCACATCTCTCACCGGCGGTGCCTCAAATACACTAGCTGAGGAGAAGGGAAGAGAGGGGAAGGCATCCTTCACCTTCCCCGTCGCTTGATACGATTGTCTTTCCCAAACACCCCAGTATTCACAGCCCTTCTTACCCCAAAGCACCCTCCTCCATCAGCCAGGCCACACGTCCACCAAAATCGATCTAGTCCAGCTTTGTCCCATCCTTCATCTCGTGCTGCTTCAGCTCAGCAACCGAAACTTTGCAGTGACAGCTCCAATTTAGCGACGCTTTACAGCCCACCCTAAATACATCCTGCCAAACCCAACTATAACCAGCTGTGGAGAACCTTTCTTTTTTAAAGATATACCCCAATATTTTTATAATCTAACCATTTTCACACCTCCCCTTTCCATCATAAATACTGAACCGAGTTGCATTTTTCCAGCTTCTTGCTTATCTTTTTTCCCCTCTTTTGCAGCTATTGACAAGGCTTCCAAGACGGCACAAGATGGGGTAGAAAAAGCAACCGGACAAGCTGCAGAAGCATTGTCTGGCCTTGGGAAAAAATGTGGCTTTAAGAAATGATGCTAATTTAAGCAAACGGTATTGCATATAAAAAATATCTCTTTGGTCTGCAATTCCCTGCTTCTTTGTGTGAAGAAAAAAAAGAAAAAAAAAAAAAAAGCTGGTTTGAGCTCTGGATGATTTCTCTGTCTCCAAATACAAAATTTTAGGGCAGAAGGCCCTCCCCCATCCTTCATATAGGGAAAAATACATCTTTTAGCACATCTTGTAACATCTGTTCACAATCTTCAACGTGGCTCATAAGGCTTCAGCAATGCTATTGCCCTGCTCTTACAACAGCGCTATGATTATTGCCACATTCGCCGAGCGTATTTCCAAAACCAGTGAAACCGTTCGTACTCCAGGACACCAGAACATTGGTGTGATGAAACTGAGTTTCCTTCCAGCAATCAAAAGCTAAACCGGGGTTATATTTCATGTCGGCTGTCCGTTTGTTCCCATTTGCTGTATTTTCAGATTAAGATAAATAAAAGCGATTGTAAGATTCCCGCCGCCCAGAAATACACCATCTTGTTATGTCCTCTTGTTATCTTATTGGGTGAAGGATGGCCCAGCGGCTTGCAAATCTCTTTTTCCTTTCTGATTGAAAGCCCAGTGAGGTCAGTGCCCATCCTATAAGGGAGATGAGCACTGAACGGGTTGGCAGAGGGACCTATGGACACCAACAGCCCCGGAGGAGCCCGGTGGTCTCTGCGAGGGAATGGGAGTTTTGCTGTCCTTTCTCTCATACGTCTGTTGCCAGTCTGGTTTTCTTGTCGTCCGCAACGTATCTCCTGTTATATCGCACAAGGGGAGGTGGGGGAAAAATATTTTTATCTCGGCAGCCCCGGACGGGCTGCGCGGGGCTCCCGCAGGCGGTGGGGCTCAGGGATGGAGCCGGCGCCAGAGGAGCAAGCGGGCCATCTTCTCGCCTGGGAGATGGAAATATTTTAGATTGCTGCTTGCTGGGCAATCAGAGGCTGCTGCAGCCAGACAGGGTGCCCACTTAGTGCTGCCTCTGTCAACAGAAGGCACTAATACCCACTTATTCACAGTAAGTGCTCTTACCTTGGTCTCTGGATCTTTCTCATTGCTAGGCAATATTTCCTTTCTTTTCTTCCTTTTTTTTTTCTCCTGGTTTGAAGCCTTACCAGCCTGATTTCAGTAAAAACCTAATCTGGGCCTCATGAAAGAACACCAAAGAATAACCAAAAGCATCTGGATTTAATGAAACAGGGCGATCTGGGCCAGCTTGAGATACCACTGGCTCTCACCTGTTGACCAAGAGCCGTGGTTGACCAGGGCTTTTTGGAAGCTGATCTTCGGGAACGCAGTGCTAGGAGAGACTGACTCACCTCTCAACCCGAAGACCTCCACAATCCGCCCAAGGACGGCACGGGCTGAAAAGCCTTTAGAGGACCCTATAAGCAATAGACCATCTGTGAATAAATATAGTCCGGGGCCTTGCACAGAGTGTCCCAATGCAATGTCCACTGTCATTAAAGCTTTAAAAGCCTAAATATTTACCCAAGTACAAGCTCACAGAAACGGCGTGAGACTATTGCACTCGCAGTTACTGGGCAACCCTCAATAGTACTTAATTATTTAGTACTTTCCATGGTTACCTCCCTGATGGTGAAATCTTCAGAGAATGAGCCCTTTAGGCTCGGCGTTTAAGACACCGGTGCTGCGTTTGTGGGTGACAGTGGTCCATACACCGCTCTCCGTCACACTTTTTTTTTTTTTCCCCCTGCAAGCCATTTCACAGTTCATACTACCAAAAAATTTGAACAGTTGTGGGGGTTTTTTTCCAGCCAAACCTGTTATCCCCTTACACGACTGGTTCTGTTCCTGCCTCTTTGTGTGTGGGGAACACAGCCCCGACTTCTGCTGTGCGGTTTTTGTGTTCCAATATTCCAGTCACAGGTGACGTCTGCGAAGTACCTACACCGGTTGTCCCTGCTCTGGACCGGTGTTGGCAGCGGCACTGGTAGGGGCTGGGCTGCCAACTGGACCGCGGGACGTCATCCGCCGAGTCAAGAGAGGAGAAGCACCTTTCTCCATCCAGCCAAAGACCACCAGGAGGCTGCTCCTGACTCCTGGTCCTCAGCGCAGGGATGCCCTTGCTACTTCAGCCCCCATCCCAGGAGCTCTGCGAGACCATTTCACGTGTCTCTTGTCCCAAGGGCGGATGCTGTGCCACAGGCACCTGTGAGTCTGAGTCACTTGCTGGCAAGTGTCTCTAGGTCTAAACTTGAGAGCTTTGCTCCACAAATAAGCCTTATTCACAGTGCTCTTTGGCCCCAGCGTATTTGGGGCTGTCCCTCCCTCGCGCAATGCACAGGGAGCCGTGTGCCAGCCCAGCACCGTGCCTCCCCGTCGCACCTGGGAGCTCCAGATGCTGTGTAAAAGCCAACTGGACATCCTGAAAGCTCCTACCAGCTCGCGTGCCATCAGGCCTCAAGACACGTGAAGTTACACAACGCCCGAGTTCTCAAATTGCCTTAAAATTTGTTTCTGGGTGTGCCCGCAGCTGCCCGAGCTGCGAAATGCCGAGCGGAGGGGGTTCGTGTGCTGCCCAGCGCGAGCACCCCCAGCCCCCTGCCCCGCTCCAACGCCCCGGAGACCTTCCTGCGGGGGTGACATCTCCCCATCCTCACAGCTCAGCAGGACAGGGGCCCGGGGGGCACAGGTTTTACCAGACTGCTTGAAAACCATTTTTCACTCCTTCCTTTGCCCAAGAAAACATGAATCCTCATCTCAGGTGACTGCTTGGATTAATGGCCTGTGGGTTATCAACAACCCAGCCTTTCCGAAACCTGATTTTGTGGCCGTAGTTTCCCGTCATGTGGCAAAATGCGTAGGTAATTTTTTTTTTTTTTTTTTTTTTTTTTTTTTTAAATCCCCACCACCTCTCCCCCAGCCCGGTACCCTTTTCCCAGCTTCCTGTGCTGTTTCCAGCCCTGGGTCCCAGCTTGCCTCCCTGCCGGTATCGCGGGGCTCTGGGCTGGACTGGGTTATGCACCCCCGCATCACCAGGGCCGACAGCCTCTGGAAAGATTGGAGTGAACCATTTCCACTGTGCTCAAAAGCTCTGCCTTCAGAGATGTTTCTCCTGCTTTGTGTTCTTCTCCTGCTTCTCCTGCTCGAGCAGACCCTCGGCCGCTGCCAGTACCGCAGCAGTACACATGCACCCCCCCACACACAGGTGGTGCTTGTTTAGTTTCCTTTTTGCCTTCAGATAGGAAATTACCAGGAATTTCATGCAAAGAATCCTGTTTTATAAGTAGCTACTTCTTCCCCTTTAGTAAGAGTTCACATATATCTATTTTTTTGCCTGTTCTTTGTGACTCCCAGATCTAGCCCAGGCAACCGGGAGTGCCCTCTCAGCGTTTGTAGCCCTCCTGGTTAATTTTCGGAGCTGGGAGAGCGGAGTGCAGGACTGCTGAGCACTTTCCCACCGCTCCTCTGTCGGCCTCGGCACCAGCAGCCCCCCAGGACCTGCCCGCAGCAGCTCGCCCTGCCCCAGCTTCCCCCCAGGTCCCCTTCCCACACGTTTCGGTTCCAATGCCGCACTGAGGCAGCACTGAGGAAACACAGCCTCCTCTGTCCTTTAGGGACTAATCCTCCACCTTTTTACCTCTTTTCCCAGGTCACCCTTTTTGCAGTTAATCACAGAATGTCAGGGGTTGGAAGGGACCTCTGGAGATCATCTGGTCCGACCCCCTGCCAGAGCAGGGCCACCTACAGGAGGTTGCACAGGATGGCGTCCAGGCGGGTTGGGAATGTCTCCAGAGTGGGAGACTCCACCACCTCTCTGGGCAGCCTGTGCCAGTGCTCAGGCTCAGCCCTCAAAGGAATGAAGTTCCTCCTCATGTCTAGATGGAATTTCCTATGTTCAAGTTTGTGCCCATAACCTCGTGTCCTCTCACTGGGCACCACTGAAAGAAGCCTGGCCCCCTCCTCCCGGCACCCTCCCTTTAAGCATTGATGAGATCCTCCCTCGGCCTTCTCTTCTCCAGAAGAAGACAAAGTTCTCGCTTCCCACCATGGCACATCCCGTCACCCCACAGGCTCCTCTTGGCCCTCCATGGGTTGGGGGGCTGCTGCAGGGGACTTTCCTGGCCCTGGGGCTGGGCGATGGGACACGGACAGGGCACAGGCAGGACACGGGTGGCTGCTGCAGGTGTGCCAGGGAGGAGCTGCAGCCCAGGCTGTGGAGCACAAGTGCAGGAACAGCTGGCTGCTTCATGAGGATACCACGGAGAAACCGCTCGCCATGAGATGGGGCAGCAGGTCTGGAGAAAGAAAGCCGCCTTCCTAAGGGAAACACCAAGGAACATCAAGTGGAATTGGCTGTTGCTGCGTTGGATGCTATTCTCCCTGTGCTGTTGATAGGTGCCAGGGCTGCAGGCTTTAACTGCGTCCACCATTATGCCACGACCTGATAAAATGGCAGCCCCCGTCCTTCCTGGCGAGCAGCAGCAGCAGCAAAGGGCAGGACCAGGGCAGGTGGCCCGGGGAGCCTCGGCACGCCGGGTGTCGAGGATGGAAGCATCGGACACGGTTGTGTCCGCTCTCTGCACTGCTCCCCTCGTACTCCCAAGCAACCACAACTGCAGGGTGAACCACGTTGGAGGGCATATCCTGGCCGCTCCCTGGAGTCTCCGGTCATGAATGGATCTATTGTCTGTGACGTTGTCTGGATTCTTTTTGGAGCTGCCAGCACTGTCTGCTCCCAGGGCCCGTGGCGGCAGCCACGAGTTCCCTGGATTTTGCTGCCAACGGGGCAAAAGCAACCTTCCTTTCACGCTTGAAAGTCATCTCCTACCAATTGCACAGGTTGCCCCTTCAGTTGAAACCTGGCGAGGTTTGGCACGCAAGGGCCCCGCTGTGGGCAGGGCTGGGCTGGGGCGGAGGAGCTCTTTCCCAAATCCTGCAGGCAGCTGTGCTGGGGCTTCCCAGCTGTGCCGGGGAGGCTATAAAGGGGCTGTGGGAGAGGGGCTGGGGAGCTCCTGGCTGCAGACGTGGTGGGCAGGTAGGAGCGGGTCGTGCTAGGTGGCTGTGTGGGGAGGAGGAGGAGGATGGATGTTGGTGGCATGTTGTGTGGGTGGCGCGGCTGCTGTGTGGTGGCTTGTCCTCTACCTCCGGCGCCGTGGTTTCTGCGCCCCCGGCGCCGGGTGGGAGAGGCTGGGAGAGCTCCAGGCGGTGGTGTTCAGCCAGGTGGGGGTATGAGTGCCTTGTGCCAAAGGATGTCTCCGCTCTCCAGCTCAGTGTGTCTGCCTGCGCCGGCTGGCGGCTGGGCTTAGGACGTGTACATGCGTGTGCCTTGGCAGCTTTAATCCGTGTTTTCCCCACGCTGCGCTGGCACGGTCGGCTCTGAGCGGCAGCCCCGGGCTTCGGCTGTGCCATCAGCGGAGCAGAGGGAGGGCACGGAGGTGCGGGAACCTGCGGGCGCGTGGAGACCTGCCCTGCGGAGGCCGGGGCAGCACTGAGGTCCTGTTCTCGTTAGCCCCCAGTGCACTAACGAGCAAAGTTTATCGGGACGTGTCGTGGTGCCAGGGAAGGCGGTTGCTGGGACGTGTGCTGCTGCGGCAGTGATGGTGGATGGCACAGGCGACAGGACTGAATGCACTCCAGTGTCAGTTTAAATGTGTATGTGATAAAAATCCTGGTGCCTGTGGAGAACTGCACCCCTTCACTGGTCTTTTATGGTTTTAGCCTACGTGCAGTAAAAGAAAATAGGTCTTTTTTTTTTATATTTGAAAACTGTGGTGTCTCTTAATGCCGTGTGCTTCAATGCTGTATGTATTTACTCCCACGAGGCAAAGATCACCTTCACCTGTTTGCAGCCAGGGTTGTTGTAATGGCACGTACTCTCTCGAGCATTACAAGTCAGTATGTGCCTGCAGCGCGTCGGTGTAATATAATTAGGATTGTATTTGTAACTTTATTTCTCCACTCATGTTCACGGGGAGGTCAAAGCACTGGTGCTGTACCAATCCGTTCTTGTGAAAGCTGCTCGTGAGCTGGTGATGACGTGGCTTTGGGGGGGCTGAGGGGGGAAAAATTGTATTTGCAGTACTGGAGCGTGGGAGCGAAGGAACTGTCCTTCACTTTGCAGTGAGGGCAGGACACAGGGGCTATTTCTGATGGCTCTTTACAACACAAACAGTCACCTCACCAAACACACAAGCCTGTTGCCGACTCTGTCGCTGCCTTCACACATCTCTCCCTGTCCGTAACTGGAGCAACAGCCAGGCAGGACTAGGAAACTGCTGTTTCCTGCAAGCAAGGCCAGCCGTGGGTAATTGAGGATGTTACAGGGAACAATGGGTGCCTTTTACTGCTTGGTTGCTGTGCAATGAATTTCCATGGGTCAAATGCTGCTCTGAGTTATCTGAAATATTTCGGGGTTGGGTTTGTTTTTTTCTGCGTTGTAGGTCAGTTCTGAACTTTGTCAATGCCCCTTGACTTGATGTCAAGGAAGACATTAGTTTAAAACCAAAATTATTACTTTCCTTTTGTTTTTTTTGTGAGCGTATTTTGGTAGAACTCGCTTTCAGACATGGTGAGTAATCCCTTCTCTGCTGTCAGAAGATAAAATGGTGCAGAGAAGCCCCTCCCTGTCCCCAGAACTCCTCTCACATCGTATTTAATTGACATAAAGTAGGACTTTGTGGTCAGTAAGAAGCTGCAATGGTTGGAAGAAAGCAGAACTTTTGCTGTAATGTGACGACATTGTAGAGGAACTGTTGATACGTCTGGGATCAGGAGAGGTATTCCTGGCCTGGGGAACAAGATGGCAGCGAGGCTTTTTGTGGAACATTTAACTATTAGAAAACAACCCTCCCTGTAACTTCCATGTAGTTTTGGTGGAATAGCTGGACAAGCTCCTGGGAGAGGCAGCTTTTCACCAGCCTGCTGGGGTGGCTCTGCGCTGCCTGGCCCCAGTCCGGGCAGAGGCTGCAGGGCTGCACCACCGGCATCTGCCCTGTGTCCCTGGGGGCTGCGCGGTGTCCTGCCGGTGTTCCCGCTGGGAATAGGAGGGAAGGGCCCAAACCTCTTCCCTTCACTCTGAGGCCGGCATTGGAAACAAGGGGTTAAAGTATTAATGATGACACACCACAAAGTTATTAGCTTCATCTGACACAACAAAGATTTCAACTGATCCTTTAAAAAGCAGGGTTAACTCCTCCCATTTCTTTTTATAACCATGAATTTTAAGTCCCACTGGGGAGGAAAAAAAAAAAAGTGGGCGAGAATCATCTGAAAGGATACTTTTCTATGTAAGGTTTTGAAATGCCAAAGTTGGTTTAAGCAATTCTTCGGCGGAGCGCTTTGCGATGCAATGTTTTTCCGCCCGGTTCATGCCGGGTTGTGCCTGCCTGTATCTCCCCCCCCCCCCGCCCCGGCACCGGCTCGGGAGCCTTTGGTCGGGACAGCTGCGGAATGCACGCCGTTTACCAACTCCTCAACGTGGAAAAACAAAGCTCTCATTCCTGGGCCATGGAAAACTTCTGCTGATTAATCCACGCCCTCTCTCTGGGGAGGAAAACATAATAAACACTAATGTCTCTTCACCCTTTTATGCCTTGTATATTAATCACCCGACAAGGGCTCATGGCTTTCCCTTGTTCCAGTTTGCATTTGCCCTGTAACTACTGGGAGGAGTCCTGCTTTGTCTATAAAAAGCTGCACTTTGCCAAACATTGTCACAGAACCCAATTTAGGGACTCGCTCGCTCACCCATCCTCTGCGGGGAGAAGAAAGCCCGGAGCGCAGCCATGTTTGGGATGGGGAAGAAGCTTGCCGAGGAAGCCACGCAACAAGCCGAAAGCGCCGCACAGGTGGCAGGTAAATACAAATCGCTGCTTTCCCTCCTCCCCTGCCTTAGGTGTTGAAGTATGTGCCCTGCTCCCACCCCTGCAGCTGGCAGGAAATCTGCCTCTTGGGCAGGAGCTCCGTAGATGGTGGCCTCCAGGGTGCGGCCAGTGTGTCCTGTAACCTCCAAGCCCTCTAACGCTATAGCAGATGAAGGAACGATATTAACTACTGGTTTCCCACAGCTTCTCCCACTCTGGCGTTTAGCTTGTGGCTGCCTAAGTGATGCACTGCGGAGAGGACAGCGGGACGCTGACAGGGGAGGCGAGGCAGCTTATTTAAGGCTTGGTTTCCTAGCGTGCACAGCCACCATACGTCCCGAGTTCCGCAGCAGTGTAGTGGGTTAGCTTCCTGAAGCTGCGAGGTCTCTGAGCTGCTCACAGCTATGCGCAGTTGAGTCAGCTCAGCCCCGCTGCCAGGGCTCCAGCCCCGCTGAGTCGCAGCCACTCACCCGCCCAAAAGCTCAAGTGCAGCCGCGGGAGCTCGGGGCAGCCTGAGTCAAGGTTACTCCTGCGGAGAGGCTCGCTGAATCGTCCCCAAACGTCAACGACATGCCACTTAGATGAGCCACTGTTAGTGAAGCTTTAACTCAGAGACCCGCACCAGTGCCATGGCTGAAATGTTTGTGCGTAGCATAATACATGAGCAGTGGAGACTTTCATATTTCTTCATGTGACATTTAGGTAAACGGATATTTTGTCTGTGACTTCAAGTGCGGTAGAAATATTACTTGCAAGTTATGTGCCCAATGAAGCAAGTGGAAAGCCTGTCTGTCCTTGGCTCAGTTTGCCAGGAAGATGGAAGATGCCTCAATCCCAGACCTGCTGCCCCCTTTTCCAAAGCTGGTTCTTAAATCAGCTATTTTTATGCTGAAGCATGAAAGAGAAGCACCAGGGCATGAGCAGTTGGAGAGTAACCATCAATTTTTGTCTTAAAACGAAGGCTGCTTCATTTTGCTTTTTCTGTAGAGCAGCCCTAGAAATGCCTATTTCTGGAGGTTTTCTGACATTCCTAATGTGTGTTTTCTTTAATGTTGTGGAGACATTATCTGTGGCTTACGAAGCTAGAAGGCTGATATGGATGTATTAGAAGCTGCGTTTGTCATCTTGAAGGAGCTGAGTAGTAATCTTAATGTTCAGCTGACTGAACTAAGTGTTTAGGAGTCAGCGAACTCCAAGAGCAAAGTTTCCAAGTAGTAGTAACAGCCCTTCCCCTTCTGTGCCAAGCACTTGAAGCCAAACCAGTCCTTCAGACACCAGCACTTTGCCTGAACCCCACACGCATCTTCCCAGCAAGTCCTGTGCCACAGCACAGCCCTTCTAGCTGGAGCTGGATCCTGGAAGAGCCACCGGAGCTCCCAGACACTGGCCTGACTTCGGCCACTTCACTTCTGTGCCATCAGCATGTACCTTGATGACAGGCAGTGAATGCAGAGCGCGTGATGCCGAACTGGGTGGCAGTACTGCACCCACGCCTGGGGGTATTGTGAAGAGAGGCACCTTCCAATTCCCCATTTAAATGAAAACAAAAACTAGAACAAGGCTGTCCAACTGGTGGCTGTACAACTGTTAATTATGCCATCTCTGGAGTACTTCTGTTGTGCCCCCACGTGTCCCCAAGGCACAGTCCCATTAGCAATCGCTAAGTGCGGAGTGGCACAACTGGGCTTTGGAAGTGTCTAAAATTAGCACCTATCCCATGGCTCCTGAAAGGAGCCACAGACTTAGCTGTGACCCAGGATTGCTATGGCAAGCATTTTCCTTGGCTGTACCTCACGAGCAGCACGCGCCATTCACCAGTTAGGAAACGGCAGCAGATGATGATGCATGATGATAATTAGCACACCTTGTAAGCATTAGAAAGTGTCCTACAAACGCGAGGTGAAACAGGCCGCTGGTTTTTACAAGACACTTAACGAAACAACTACTGTTGGAGAACCAGGCAATCCAAGCTGGGAGACCTTTGAAGTTTTAGACACTCCCAGTCCACTTAAATGTCCTTTTTCACCTCAGCACTTCTCCCTTACGCAATGTCCATGAGGATCTGGGATCGCTCAGTCAGCCCCTACCCCCTCCCCGCTTTGGTCTGTTGTGCAGAACACATCAGTGGTTTTTAAAAGGTAGCATTTGGTTATTAAAAGGTAGTATATTGGTAGTATAGTATAGTACTACTATATTGGGCAGTATAGAACAAACCCGATTCTCTACTAGGGTTTGTTTCCTGATGCTGTCAGTGACACAGACTGTAGCTTCCGTAATTGTCATCTGTACCAAGACACACGATAAGGTGGGGAAACTGCAGCCAGCTTCCTAACACCATCTCTCTCCCATTAGACGAGGGTGCCCATCCTTATAGAATAATTTTTAATCTTCTAGCCCTGAAACATTTAGCAAACCCTTCTAAAATGTGATTACTGAGTTTGGGGGAAGGGTAAAGACTGCTTGATTTACATTTTTTTTTTTTCCTATTTCCAGTTAACACGGTGGGCCAGACTGTGCAGCAAGCAGTGGAACAGGCTAAGGATGCCGGTCAGAAAGGTACGGTCATGTTTCTGTTTTTCATTAATGTCATGTCAGAAATCCCCCAGATAGGTCCCGCAACCCTGCCCTGCCCCTTGTCTCACACTGGGTGGGCGAGGGAAAGGTATTGCAGCTATGCTATAGTTACCTTTGTTTTCTGTTTCAAAAGCTCTCGATGAAGTCTACAAAGCTGCTGACACCGGTGAAAAAGCTGTAAAAAACGTAGCGAATCAAGCAACTGCATGGGGCAAAAGCTTTGGACAATGAAGACAAAAATGTAACACTACTGAAATTTTTGTAAACAAGTTTCTACTACATGTACTCTTAAATAAAGAAAATACTTATACTCTACCTGGCTTGCATGTATTCCTTGGGAATCCTTTGGTTACACATTTAAAAAAAAAATAAACACATTGACAACCACTTGTCTAGAAAGACTGGGTTACTTCACAGAGCAGACAGCTAAAGCTGTGCTATGTTATTCATGCGGAGAAATACTGCTTTTTTTTTTTTTTAATGAGCTAAGGGATAGTGTGGAGTGGGCACAATGTAAAGCCAAGGACTTGAGATTTGGTGTCTCTCCCATTTTTGTCAGCAAGTCAGTTGCCATCGTGTGTGTGCAAGTTGCACAAGCCGAGCACCTCAACAATGGTTACACGACAAGGTAAGCACCCCTGCGCTTCTGTGGCTGTGCTCGTACTTCTGGTCTTATCTGCACAGCTGCAATTAGACACCGGCGCTGACGAAGACTCAAGGGTGTTCCTAAGCAGAAGGAGGCACTGCTGCCTGCAGAGCTCTTAGCTCACCGCCTGAGCTGGGTCACGGGTACAACTTCAGCAGCTCCGCACAGCGAAGTGTCGCTGCGTTACGCAGCACAGGGTATGGCAATGGGGTCACTTACTGCGCTGGCGGGGCTCTTGTCAAACACACAGATGGGTAGTGATCAAGCAGGAGCTGCAAGGATGAGAACTGACCAAGACTGGGCTTGTGAACTAAAAAAACAACAAAAAAACCAAAAAACAACACCAAACCCAACCCAAAAAAATTCTGTATGCACATGAGAAGGGAAGAAATGACTTGCTACTGCAATGAGTAAGAAATCTGGTATTACACACTCACCAATTCCCAATAGTGATTTAAAGGTCAGTCACTTGGCACCTTGAAATCACACCGAGAACTACCCTTGCTCCAATGTGTCATCTTGATGGTGACAGTTGCCATCAATGCAAACAGGCATAGGTCTGAGTCCTCTGCTGGGATGAAAAATGATTGTTGTACTTGCTCTTCTGTGTGATAGAGATATTTTTGCGTTTAGTAGTTTGCAGGAGGCATGTAACCACCAATGTTGTAGTTGTGATCCTTATGAAACTCACTCGTGGCTTCAGAGTACTTACTGAGACGCTGTTCAACCAAGCTGTCTACGTAACTGGCACTTAATACTGCATGAGAGATTACAAACACCCGCCGTGGTAAGGATGTCTTTTGCTGTAGGTAGTAGGTGTGGTCCAGAGCAGGTTCAAATCTGTACTTAAATCTAACTTCTATTGACTGGCTCCCTGCCAAATATCCTAGCAGGCTTCTTGGTGAATGTCTAGCAGCATGGGAGTGAACGCAAGTGGTGACAGTGATGTTAGGTGGAAAATAAAACTCGTGTCTGTTGGTGTGTATATGCGTAAGGAGAGGAGCGTTCCCCAAGATGCTTAGTCTAATACATAATTGGAGTTAAAGTAAAAAAACCACCCTACTACAGTTATATTTATAACGTACATCCCAGAGAGCGATTGCTTTCGTCAACCGGGGCTAGTGGCTGGGAAAAGGCCGGAGCTGCTTTGCACCCAAGCCTCTAAAATCACATTAACTTGCAACAACTGTGTGAAATTTTACCACTTTTCTCTGTTGCCGTTACCAGGTCTTGAGAGGTATGTGCTACAAAACTTGTTTTATTTTTTTCTTAACTGTTTGATTACATCAGGACTGAGCTTAAGCACCAGTGTAGCTTTATCAAAAGAAGTCTAGATTTGTCAATAGTTTGGTTCTTGTGTTTAGCTACAAAGAAAGGGTAAATTAGCTGATGTGCTGTAACCTGAAGTCAGACTCCAAGCATCGGTCTCCTCAAGAATCTTAACTCTTTGACTGAAAGTACCCCAAGTTCTCCTTATACCAGCCATTGGATATGCTCAGGTTTGTGCCTTGCAGGTCTCCAATATTGACTCTGTTAACAAGAGGTCAGTAACTATTGCCATCAAGTCAGCTGAGACAAAAGCCAGTCAATCTTAAGGGCTCATCTCTGGGTTTGGTAAAGTCGTACCTGGTGGTAGGTCTGCTTTCTTTCAAGGTGTCCTGAGAAAAGAAGTGTTAGTGCACGGGCAGATAAGAATGTAAGATTCTAATTAACTGGGGAATTCAGGCATTGTGCAGTTTTTGACTTTTTCTTTCAAAGTGGGTAGGAGGTAGAAGATATCCCAGTTAGCCAGCTATGCCAGTTTTCTGTACGCTCCAACATTGAAAGGGTCCCATTTTTGAAGTCTGCACAGCCAAACTAGAGCTGCTTTACCATCTGGAGAGACCAGGAGGGAGAACACCAGGAAATTAGCCAAGTCTCTTCTCTGCTACTGCAACTCTGCTTGTAAGATTCTGTCTCTCTTCAATAATACAACTATTTATTTGTGAGCTTTTAGCCTCTGAGTTTTTTTGGAAGCAGGTTACAATCTTTTACTATCATCTCATAAACGTTTACATGAAAACTAGGCTGAAAAATACAATCCAAGATACAGATACCTAAACATGAGATCCACTGCACTTAAGTGATCTGTAGTACTTTTATAGCCCTAGATATCAGCATATATGATGGAGTAAGCCACTAATTAGATGCATCACACAGGTTTATTGCTCCATGCTAACTATTAGAATAGTTCTTCACACAAATTTGAGAGGACACAGTAAAGACCCAAAATGATTTACCAAATATACCCAAGTTCGAAGGCGTTGCTGACAGGCAAGTTTGAGAGACAGAGATTTGTATTAGTGAGCCCCTTAGGATAACTTAGAGACAGCATCTTCTAGGTAGGCATGTAATGAATAAACAAGTGTGCTGTGAAGATTCACAGACTGTGATTGTAACTACAGAAAGCTATTGAATGAAATAGAAAACAGTAATACACCAGTATAGTAGGTTTGGAAAGGTCAACTTTTTTTAATAACTGCTCTTCTCTCCAGGTTATGTCATGCAGTTACAAAGTAGTTAGAAAAAAAGCATGAGTTTCTGGGAGGGACTAGTTGTCTTTTAAAAAAAACATTCATATTCATTACATAAATAACATCTGGCACTTCAAGGGGACTCCACTGGACAAAAGCCTTACACTTTAAAAACTGTGCTTGATCCAATAGTGTGTTGAGGTCCATTTTGTTGTCCTCCACTATGTTCAAAACTTTCAAGACCGCCTCATGACTTAAAAAAAAAAAAAAAAAAAGAGGCTGTGTGTGTTAAGACAGTGGATTAAGTTTATAGCAGCATTCTAGCTCCTCTGTAGTCTGGCCAATGATTTCTGGGTTCAGTTTCACTTTAGTTGTTCACTAAGGCAGTATCTAATTTTCAGAAAGCCTCTGAAAGGAAAAGACTAAAAAAGAATTCCAAGAAAACTACGTATGATTGCTTACCAAATTCAGACTATCCCTTTTTTTTAAAAAAAGAAAACAACCTATAGTCAGAATAGTTACGTAGGTACTTGATTAAAAACTAGTTATGAGTTGCTCAATAGTTTCAGCTTATAAAAATATTAGTCTGTCACCTCTACATAGTTCACGGTGATAGTCAAGCTAGCTCGAACAAGCAATGAAAGGCAGTCCTGTAACAGCAGCACAGTTAAAGAAAAAAAACATTGCCCAAAGAGAATCAGGCCTGTAGCTTTACTACAAATAAAAATTAGACTCCTATCAAAGTTAATCCCTGCTGGAGGCCCATTCTTCCTTTGACAATGCCACAGCATTGATCATACAAGGCCTTACTGAAAGTGCCAAAGCCAAAATTACATCATTAAACAAAAGTGCATGAAGTAATAATGAGCTAAGTGCTCATCTAGTACAGTATCTGATCTGAAGTCTGAGAAGTGGCTCAGGTGGCAAGACCACTCTTTCATACATAAAATGTACCATTTTGTTTTGTAGGCGGAATACCCAGAATGGCCCCCACAAGTGCAGATGAACTGTTATCTTCAGATACATACTTGTATACAATTTCCTAATCCATGGATTTTTATTGTAAAAAAGACTAGTTTGGACTGAAACTAATTGAGAATAGAATCCACTATAATGTCAGAAGAAAAGAAAATTTTGTGGTTACATGTAAACTTGTGATAAGCTTTTTCAAGAAAAGGGTACATTAACGGCGAGAGGGATGGGATACAATAAGGAGCAGTAACGGCCCGTTTATGTAAAGGTCAGGCCAGCCTCATTGTACACTTTGAAGACTTTCTCAATTGCATTGACATAGGCAGCTGTTCTCAGGTCCAGACCCAGGTTGTACTTCATGGCGGTACGCATGATTTGCTGAAACAGAAAAGGTGATATGTGATTTCTGCAAGTTTCTCCACAGGAACCACGCTAGGTTTTGCTTACAGGACCTGGCTAGGAGTAGAAAAGCTACTAGATTGGTAACAGAGCTCAGATCCCTTGAGGATCAAGTCTAAAATTTCCTGATTCCCCTTACAACTGAGATCTGGAAAGGGAAGAAAAATCTTCCATAGATTACTCTAGTGCCCCTTTTCAGGTTTGGGATCCACACGTACCTCAGATACAAGGTGTCTCAACTAGTCTTTGTCCCACTCATTAGAAATACTGCATAAAGGGGATAAGCTAAAACTGCTGATGGCAAAGTAAAACACTCTTAGGTATGTCTTCCAGCTGAGTCAGGTACAAAGGGACAAGTAAAGTTCTTAATTACAACAGCTTCTACTAGGAAAGACTTCCTGATTTCATGTATTAGTGTCTAATGTTTACTATACTCAGCTAAAGTTGGACATTGCTGCACAGAGCGGAAATACCTTATACTCAGAGTGATTTCCATTATCATGAGCTGTTTATTTACTCCTTTAATTGCAAAGAAATTTTGTACCACACATTCAAAAACTGTCACAAAGCCACATAAGCTCTTTTTCCTGTAAGTATATTTACTAGTGTAGTACTTACCCGGGCAGAACGCTCCATTGTGTAAGCCAACCCAGAGTGGACAATGTCTTTCTCAGACGCACCCTGCAACAACAGGAAATAAATTCAGAGTTTAATTCAAAACACAAAAAGGTGGTAGTCACATTTTAGCAACAATGATGTGTTGGATTCCCATAATTACTGAAGCTTGCTTGCTCTTTTTCTTCTAATGACTGATGTAAGAAACTAAATTGCCTTTACTGTGCTACTTGAAGAGCTAATTATGGTCAATTCAATTCTGAAACCTCAGATGTAAGCACTGGAGTCTTTTATATGCCTAGCTTTTAGACGCATAATGCTAACATTTTCTGTTGACATTGTAACTACTGTTTTCAGCCTTCACAACGTATAGTAAATGTTAAACAAAAAAGCTCCCAAGAGTTAATAACCTATAGAAACTACTTTCAATTGTTTTGAAGACTGTTAGGTTTTAGGAAGGGCATGGATCCCCAAAGCTCATATATTCACCACTGTATTAGCCCAGAGCAACTCCACAATAACTTTGTTCCCATTAAAATTTAAATAGACACAACAATAAATAATTGAAGATATTTAGTCATTCTAATTCAGGCTAACAGTTTCAACGTTTCATCATCCCGACTGTTGTAACTTACTAATGATTTGAGACCTGGCTTCACAAAATACATTCTTTTCCTCAAATACCAGTTTGGGCTGGATGTAGAAATTACTAGGTCAGTTTCTATGGCTTGTGTTTAAGAGATCACAGCAATCACTTTAAGCCTAATCACAGAACCTATCTACCATGCTATTCATTCAGCCTAATATTTATGAAAATGGTAGCGTCATACTGGATCAGGCTAAAGACTACTTCTATCATCTGATGGTGGCCCAAATTTGTATGTATTTCCCCTAGTTTCTTCCTGAGGAAGCATGGTTTAATATTTTTCACATCTCACTGCATTTTTTTTTTTCCCCCAGTCATTTGTCCCATCTCCTCCTGAACTTGTGTTAAAAAACAAACTGACCAATCCTTTTAGCTTCCATACATCCTTTGGCAGGGTATTCCACATCTTAACTGTCTGCTGTGCCAGGGATCATCCCTGTTCTTCATTCTGCTCCTCACTCTGCTGCTTCTGTTCGAGCGTACCTCCTTCACCCTTCCTTCCAATTAACAATCTTCCCTTACCCATCCATTTTCACACCACTCGTTCTATATATTACCGTCTCCACCCCAGGACTGTCTCAGATCAATAGGACGTAGCTTAGTTCGTTGTTCCATGTATAAGAAACTGCTGTATCTGTCATTATTCTTGTGATCTTTCTCTGAACTTTCTCCACATCTACAATGCTTTAAGATAGAGAAACCTAATCTGCATGTAATATTAAGAAGGCAGGTGCACTCTGGGTTTAAATTGTGGCATCATTAGTCAGTTGTACTCTTTTCCCTTCAGAACAGTCTCTAACGCTGGGTTTGCTTTTTGATTACTATGGATTTCTAAGCTTATGTTTTGTCATCACCTCCAGACCATTTGCATTTGAATGCAAATACATGAGCTCACAACCCATCACTTTATACAAAAAATTTCCCCACCATGTATCGCTACACAGTAGATAATTAATTTTACCTGACATTTCTTTGCTCATTAATTCAGTCCTAGAAGAACATTCTGCAATTTTTTCAGTCAGCTCTTGTCTATATCACAGAAACAGCGTGCTAAACTGTCTGTGGTGTGGGATCTTGTTGACAGTTGTTTGGAAATCTAGGCAAACTATATCAACAAGATCTCCAAAACAAATTCTGGTTATGTTTGGGGCAGTATTTCCCACTACACAACCTCCATAGACTTTGACAGCTGGGGTTCAAAGAAATTATGGAATCTACGTATTTATTAGGCTAGCCAGCAGAAATATCAAGTATTTCATAACAAACAAGAGCATCAGGAAAAAACACAGGTTTTTAAGGTTTCCTTACTGGCTGGCAGAAAAAATCATTCTCTGCACCTTCTCCAGTAAAAAGAACTCACACAATTTGCCTAAACAATGGAGATAGTCTGTTTCTCTGAAAAACTCTACTATGTGAACAGCAACATGTGATCTAACACTAGTTACAAATACAAAACGCATCTGTAAACGGTAGCTTTTTAACAATATTGGAGGTACTTTGCATGGGCTCAAGTAAAAGAAAGAAAAAATAGCTTACTTCCAGTATTCTTAAGCAGTTGAGACCATTTGCTTGCTTTGTTTGGCCATCAAGCTACCTATGACTAACGCCTTGCCTGGGGTAAAAACCTCTGTAATAGCTACGATGGTAAAATTTAGATTGCAGTTATGATATCAGAATACAGTAACAGTAAAAGAAACTCAACAGCAACTACTTACCGATATCCTATCTTGAAATTCTGCTGTAGGCACAACTGGAATAGTTCCACCGTGTTTCCCAAATTTTCTTTCCAGGCTTTCCTGGACAGACACTGGGAAATGGGGAAAAAAAAGCAGAGGCAAGGTAACTGAAAAGGAAAGGAATGTGTTCCCTAACAAAGGAGCTGAGCTCAGGACTTGCAGCATTCGGTGCCATGAAACAAAGACCACAGGGGCTGGGGGCAAAGGGAGTCATCTTATTTTTGGTTTCTAAAATAAGGGAAAGATGTTGATTTATCTGTTTTTACAGGTGAATGCCTCTAATAGTAGCAGCAATATTGCTATAGCATAGTCACATGGCAAGCAACTGTGGATTTACTGATCCTACTTCACTTAACTCATAAAGCTGATAGAGCAACTGGATTAACTCTTCTAGCTTGATAGACAGCATTAGACGAAATATTTCCTGAAGCTAAAGCAATCAATTATCTCCCATTGCACTTTGCATACATACTACTTGCTAAGAAAGAAGCACAATGTGGAATTTTATTTTTTTTTTAAAGACACGGGAAGTGCTTTGGTATTTTGAATTGATATTTATTTCATCTTAATTCTTGTGGTTCAGTTAGTAAGCTTTCCTAAATAACATAAGAGTATTTCAGCTGACACAATCTTGAAGTTAAGAAAGAGATGTAAACTAGAATTGCCATAACCTTCACCCACTTTAGAAACACCTTGAAAGTGTATCATTTATGAGAAAATGTTATATTAAAAAACGTCTAGATGTATGTTTTGTCAAGTCCTGTGTCCTGAGATTCTCATGTTTTCTACAGAGTTTTGTTTAAAATGGAACAATATCCTGCAGTTGTTCTCCATTAAGCTTCCTCTCTCCATGTAATTGCTATTCTCGCCCAGAAACTGGGAAGTATGGAACGGCCTTAAGTGGAGCTGTAGGCCATTAGCAGGTTTTTACAGCACCTGTACCAATTATATTACTTTCCTTTATAGATATCCTCTATTGTTGTACATGTAGAACAATGTTGCCTATTTGAATACTTCTCAAATACCAAGCATACAGCTGAAAGACATTTATTAAGAAGAAATAAATATTTCCCATAAGTGGTTTGAGTTCAGTATTTTCACAGAAGTGAAGAAAGCATCACTTTGTGAATTGAAATAGCTGAAAAAGTACGCATTTAACTTCAGTCACTAGAGTTGCAAGTCAATTAACCTATCAAATCTTTCTTACTCTTCAGTATGCAGCAATAATAGACTAGGGGGAAATTAAGGTGAATTTAAAGTAGCTTTGTATTCATTTCGCCCACAGTTGGTGCTTGCTAGTTCAATCTATCAATTAAACAGTGAAAGTGGAACCGAACACTTACTGAGCAAGTGGTAGTTTGAATCCCTTTCGTATTTAAAAGTCAAGCGGCCATAGCTGACGTGGTTCAAGTTTTTCAGCCACTCAAAATAGGACACTGTTACACCACCAGCGTTCAGGTAAAGATCCTGCACAGAAATAGTAAATGTCTTGAATTGTGACCATGTGATGAAGAATACAGCTCTACTGTATTAAGGAAAAGCAATTAGGTACAAAGTACTAGTTTATACTGCAGTACAGGAGACAATCCAGTTGTTCTTGCATGCATGACAGTACTTATCCTCTTCTACAGGCCAGGGATTGCTCCTACTGATTTAGGAGAGGACTTGACTTTGGAACACGTGAAGTTTAGGTGTCCTTGACTGACCACTTTTTTTTTATTGTAGTAGAAGTTTTCAGTTAAGAAAGTTAGGGCATTCTTAGGCCATCTCAGTGAGTAAAGGCTGAAGATCAGCCACTCTTTCTAGCAGTATCACTTGGATCAGGACACACCTTATCTGGGAAAAAGATATCATTATGCCTAGATAGGTTTTATTCTTTCAAATTATCACTATAGGCCACACTTGTGCTATACAATCTATGACACACAGTTCTGTCAGACCATCACCCAGAGACACAGTGTTTACAAACAAACTGGCCAGTGCATTTACTCTTGCCTTCTTCCTTTGCTTAGTGGACTATGTAATTGAGCAAACGTCAGCTAATACTCCAAAATGTGAAACTACAGATTTAAGAGCTAATCCTGTGTTGTTCACTCTTCCAAATAAGTAGCCCTCATGTAATAGTTATCTTTGGTCATTTACAGTTGCAGTGACATCTGTAAGTAATTACTACCAACCTTAAGCAAATTTGACACCCATTTCCCAGACATTAGTTGTTAAAAACCACTCTAAGAGAATGAAAGGCTATTAATAAAAACCTTCAATAAATCATGTCTTGCTACAGTTTACAGAAATATTACTCTTGTATTGAAAATCAAAGGTCATAATAGAATCTTACAGGGATAACCATGATATTCCGCTCCAAGAAGATTTTGTCAGCTTCAGGAGTCGTAGGCCCATTGGCACCTTCAGCAATAATCTGGAAGGAATCAGAGCAGAGTAAATCAGAGGTGTATTTTAGTTTCCATCCACAGTAATTGTTGAATACCAGTTTTTAAAGAGGCCCTCCACTTTTCTTTTGCATTTAAACTGCCCAACTTACTTTTGCTTTAACCTTGTGAGCGTTGGCCTTGGTCAACTGCTTCTCGCTGGCAGCAGGGATGAGAATGTCACAGTCTGTTTCCAGAATACTGCCCTCGAGTGTCTGTGCTTTAGGGAAGCCCATGATTGTCCCGTGTTGCTGTTTGAAGGAAACAAACCAGGGTGGTTTTAGTGTCTGTGTACTTGTTTGACTTCCTTCCCTTCTGACTTTCAAAAAAGAAAGAAGGGAGAAGCAACAGTACTAGAAATATAGCACAAAACATAATTCCTATCTTTACCTAGCTTAGGCAGAAAAAGCAAGCTACAAAGCTTGGATAACAGTCCAATTCTGAAGCCAAAGTAATTAGCCTGAACACGTGCAAGCCTTGCCATTTTTTCTGAGAGTTAGGTCAAAGTGTAAAAAAAGCACAATATTATAAGCCAAAGAGACAGCCAAAGCCACAAGATCAGTTAGCGTTAACCACCTGCATTCATACTGGGGATAAGGAGAAAGCCAGAAGAATCAACGTTCCTAAACCGTTTTGTAAGTACTTATCACAGCATGATTTAAAAATCACAAATTAACACCAGTCTACAGTCGTCCTATGTGCTTGCAAAGCTGACAAAAATTGAACTATTTCTGCTCAGCTAAGTTTCATACCAATTTGTAATCTTCTAGTTCCTTTGGGTCAATCCCATCAGGATTCCAAATAGAACCATTAAACTCTCCAACAGCAACGCACTTTGCTCCAAAACGATGCAAGTATCTCATAGAATGCAAGCCCACATTACCGAATCCCTGGAGGTGGAAAGAGAAAGGGAAAAAGAAGTCAACCCTTCAGCGGAAATGATGATTACTGCTAAGGCTTATAGAGTTTTGAATAGCTTTAAATAGTTCTTCATCTATTGGCATATCTTGGCATTAGATGATGTGTATAGGAAAGATGGAAGAAATCTATGTGTTTTCTTTCTAGTCTGAATACCATTGTAGAAATTATTCATTGTAGCCAGCAGTGTACAGTTGTGCTAATTTTTTTATACTGGACATACAGAAAGGAAGCGTAAATGCTACTATGAAAGTATCAAAACTATGATATTTATCAACATAGGAACATTACGCGTATCTATTTTATAACTGGCACTGTCTAAAAGGGACTCATGGATTTTTGTATGACTATTCAAAGGTTTAACCAACAGTTGCAGCCCAAGAAACATTCTCATTTTATTTGGGTAAGGGAATCTTACAAGCATAAAACCCACCCCACAATGGAAAGCATTAAGCAACAATATCATTAATTCTTCACATTAAAACACTCAACCTCGTAGGAAGCTATGTCATTTCTAATACATTTCTGAAGTGGTCCTGTACAAAACAGCCTAAATTTAAATGTAGAAAATATTTTATTTAATTAGCATCTTTTACATCTTTACTGCTGTAGAAAACCTAATTCCAGGCCATTATTTAACATTCCGGAAGTAAAGGAACAAACATGGCAGACCAAAAGGTCACATGATACATGTCAAAAGTCTGTCATAAGATTCTATACTGGAAAAAAAGCTGAATATTAAATTCCTGTACACCATAGCTCCAATTATACTTAGGATTTTTGTTTATAGATTAGAAGCAAACTTCAATACAACGTTTTGTCATGCGTTAGGTCCCTTTGCAATGTTGTATCCTTGTTTCTGTAGAAAAATCTTCAGCTATTCTTACTGGCCGTATTTTCAGACTAAGTTATGCTTAAGTGCCTCGCTGGTTAGCCTTCTGCCAGGGGTGAAAATGCCAAAGTGCAGGGAGATGAGTGTGCTGCTGGGTCCGTGCAGGGCAAAGATGTTTGTTTCAGCCCACTGGTTAACTAGAGGACAACCTGGAGGTTACAATTACTCTGCAAACAACCAGTGCACTGGTACTAAAACCAAGCAAAAAAAGCAACCCTTCAAATCCTCAGTTTAGCATACTGTTCAAAGCTGAACAGAACAAGTTCCTTCTTTGAAATTTTAAGAATGATAATACACATTACTGAATATCAAAATCCTTCAAAATCCAGCTACAGAATTCCTGAAGTCTTACGAACACCAAAATGTACATCCAACCCTACAAATTTAGAATAAGGTATTGGTTTCTACTTTTCCAACTGCTCATCTCGTAGCAGAACAAGAACATAACTCCCAATTCCTTCTCTCTCTAATTTTTTAATTATAAAACAGTGCAACAAATGTTGAGTAGGCAGGAACAGTGTCACAGCTCACTGAAAAGTGTGCAATGGCATAGTTTAAAGAACTCCTGTAATAGTATTTAACTTTTTTCTTTGCAGCCTGTGTTTATAAGAACTGGAGATTTTGCTTTGTGCCTGTAGAGTACAATTGAAAGTTAAGTTTTTATAAAAGAGTCCAAAATAAAGGGCACCCATGTTGCTTGAGAAGTGTTCCTGAAGTTTGACAGTAAAGGTTAACTTGGAAGTCATAAAACCCTAACAGGATTTATTGCTACAGCTGTTTTTAAAAGCAGCTCTACTGGAAGTTTGTTTTCTACTTTTTCCCTGCAGCTGAAGTAAAAAAGTTACCTGAACAGCAAATGTTTTATCTCCAAATCCAGGAGTCATTCCTAATATACTCATATATGACGCTTCATTGATGAAGTTTTCAATTCCGTGGAAGAGACCACGACCAGTTGCAGATATACGTCCGTGGATCCCACCCTGGCTGATAGGTTTACCAGTTACACACGCGTGTGCGTTAATATCCTGTAAAACAGTGAAGGACTTGTGAGCTAGGAAATTAATCAAACAGCTGCAACAAGAAGTTTTGTATGTTTTAGAGATGAGAGAAAACAAGAATCGTAAGAGACAGAACATGATATAGTTTATATACATTTAATTTGTAAAGATTACCTCCTGAGTTCATGTGAACACCTTCTCACAAGTACTCTAGCAGATGTCAGGGAAGTTGCATAATGCAATATTGGATACACTGTAATTTTTTGTTGTGTTTAAGGGTATGTGTTAACTTCAGTCTGTGGTTAATTGATTAGGGTGACATCCGTGTTGCACAATCAAAAAGCTTTGAGGGGCATGTTTCTCAAAATTAGCTCCAATTATAGCCACAATTTTAATCATTATTCTTCACATTTTAGTCTTTTAAAGGGCTCAAATATATCTTGGACTGGCTTTTAATCATCTTTAAACAGTGTTTATTAGGGTTCTTTTATACCAAATTCAGTTACTTTGAAACAACAATATAGGCCTAATACCTTTCTGTTGTTGATCTCGGAGGAAAATCTACAGTATAAAGGTCATATGGGAAAAATTAGATAAGTATATACTAGTTCTATTCAGAAAAGCAGTGTATACAATCAAGCCTCTATCATTAATTTGGTGGCAATAAAATTAAATTTTCCATGCACTAGACACTAGCCAAGATAAAGCAGACGGTTCAAAACCCGAGTTAATTTTTCAAATTGAAATTCATAACTTCAAAAAACTTCTTCCAAACGAGACACTGTTTGGGTGTCCCTCGTCTGTCACCACTGGTTCCCATGCTCCCAAACCCTGGGAACACAGTCACACAGTGGCTTGGCATCCAACACAAGTGAAAGAGTAGGGAAGAAAGGGAATCCACTCAAATGAGCCTGCCGGCAGCCGGATGGGTTTCCGTTCCACGAGCCACATTTACCGGGAGGCTCCCTCCTCTCCGTCACTTGTGCCAAATGCATTTGCATGCCTGTGGTGTGCGCACATGATGCTTGGTGAGAGGAAGGAAAGGAGCAGACAAAAGTAAGCGGAGGCAAAATGGCAGGAGATAACTACAGCCATGATGGAAACAAAAACTATTTATTATTTGAAAATGATAGTGAGTTAACCACATAAAGCCACAAATAACACCTCTCTAATAACAATAAAAGTGATGCTGGGCTTACCACAAAACTCCTCAGTCAGTTTCCCAAAATGAAGCTGCACTGCTCTCATTAAGCTGTATGCTCCCTCTGGTGGCATATCGACTAGAAACAAGATCTGTGGTGGTGTTTTGCTAGGAACAATCCTGCCTAGCACTGTGATGATGTATTTCTAGGTTTTCATTCTGTTTCAGGTTGAAACTACATTATAGCCTTCATGCATTCACAAAGGAGGAAGCAGGTTTTATAAGTACTTTAAGAAATACAGCCTCCCAACATACATAAGTATGTATTTATTAAAGTCCCTTCACATATCCCACAGGTGTCAGGAAGTATAGAAGAGGGGAAAGGATAAATTTAATCAAAAACTTTCGCCATATATAATTCAGTGATCCAGCAACTTAAGATGGATTTTCTGGACCAGTTAACAGGGTAGTTATTAAAGACTTGCACGGCTTAGCAAGAAAACAGAGCAGGAGGTGAGGGCAGGTCCAGGTCTTCTTGAAGTCACACATACAAACCACAGTCAATGTCAAAGTCCTAAAAACTCTGGGTTTAAGTCAATCAAAAAAATGTTTAACACATCTTGGGACAAAAAGACTACAGCTTTTACGTAGAAGCTTGTAAAATGGCTTATGGCTAGCATTAAAGACTTCTATATTGGTAATAATAGTCTATGAACTTAGCTGGCAAAGTTCAGACACTGAACTTTTGCTTGTTTCTTAACCCCTTTCCATGCTGTAATAATATTCTCCTTGTCTCTCCAGCTTCTTGGCTCTTTATGATTTATGGTTTCAAGCACGCTTCTCTTATCTGTTTATATCTGTTATTTGGCTTTTCCTTTCCACTTCAAGCTCCCTGAACACATTTGTGTGCAACCACACTGACTCATCAGGTCTGTAGATTTCTCACTGAAGAGTTATCTTTCCACTCAATTGACCGTAGGCCCTTGCATAGCTTCCATCTGTTTTCGGCATTATGGTGTTTCAGTTTTGTTCAGTCGTCATTTTCTTCTCTTAGTTCCCTTCCCTCCTTCCCCCACAGTAACTTTTATATATCTGGTAGTTCCTTAGTCACTTTTCTTTCTGTTCTTGGTGTATCAACCAGATAGTTATCTGAAACATCTTCCTCTCCAAACCAGTTCTGATAGGTTATTCCACTTTACGCAGCCTTGTCAGAGTTCCCACCTTCTTTCTCTACACCTGATCACTTTCCACAGCAGCTCCTAAGTTCCAATATGGCTATCGTTCTCTATTCCATGTACAAACAAGCAATCCAACAAAATTAAGTAAACTGATATTTTTCCTTATTTCAATTCTTTACTTCACTTTTCAGAAAAAGGTACCTAAATCCTCTCAGGTTTTTTTATTCTTTAAGAATAAGATACTGCCATGCAGAGAGGGCCTAGGAATAAAATAAGCTGTTGTAGCATAATTCAAATTGTATTTTTATCCTCCGTAGTTGTCGGTTTGTTTTCTTTCGTCATTGAAGCGTGTGTATGTGTAGGACTACACAACAAGTTGAGATGACAAAGTGGAAAGAAGAAGAAATTCAGCCATTTAAGAATCTTATCCTGTATCAGTGTTTAGTTATTAAAAACCTACTAAAAAACCCTGAAACTTCTGTATAAAACTGTATGGGACCTATTAACAGATACAGCAAATCTTAAAGCAGGTCGTGTGCTGTGAGCCTCCTGCCTTAGTCGTAATATAGCAGTGCTGTTGCATCGCAGTGAAATATGCGTTTTAGTGCAAGGAGTTAAATGTTAAAATGCTTTGAGGCAGTAGTTTTTTTTAAATGTTGGAATTTTAAGTTGTGACTGAGGGAGCAAGTTGCCACTCTGCATGTTGAAGTCTTTTTGAAATCATAATTTTAGGGCTAAAGTTTTAAATAGAACATTTACATTTACACACGTGAATAACAAAAAAACAAGTAATGTTTTATACCGATATTCCTGTCTAACAGACAGCTCTGTGTAGAAGTGATTTAACTCAACTAATCGGCACGCCACAGCCTATTCCTACCGTATTCCTTCGCCCTGTGCATCCCCATAAGACACCTTAGACTGTATTTCAGGTGTAGAAGGACCTGTGCCATCCTCTCCTCCTATTGTTTAAGGCATCAGACAGCACAAGGCAAGTATTCCACTCGAGACTGCCTTAGGAAAGCCAGGCACCTCCTGAACTGACATGCCAGAAAGGTATAGGTGTTGGGTAGCTCTAATGCCGTACTGCTGGGGGCGCAGACCCCGCTCTGTTTCTGAGGAACTGTTGGAAGGGACTGCAGAAACTGAGAACAGTCTTTTCAACCCAAAAGGAGCTGGGATAGGCAAACGGGATAGCACAGCGTATGAGCACACTAATACGAAGCTATGGCAAGACTCCTTAGCAAAGTATGCCCTGCTGGAGTCGCAGATACAATGTCTGAGAGAGAAGTTTGAAAGCTTGGCTAGCGTGGACAGTAGAGCCTTAAGAAATGAGTCATCTGTTATACGTTTTTCTTTCACCCAACTTGTCAAAAGCACACAACAAAAGTGTTTGGTCAACGGTCATGTTTCCGCTACAGTTAAAACAGGTACAAATAACCCCAGCAACATAAGGACAGGGCCAAATTAAGGGCTATAAATAAAAACTAGTTTTTAAAAACTTACTTTTTTATCGCCTTCTGGGCAATAAGTTATATCAGTGTCCTTTTGCTTTACATTTTGGAGAACTTGCTGAAGTTTACACTGATACCTTGTTACTGTTGGGGGACCACAGAGAACTTTAATACCCTTCCAGGTTATAGCAATGGTGCGAACTTAATTTACATGGTCTCTCGAATGCACAAAACCCAGAGCATTTATTTAATAACGCTTGTAAATTCAGTAGTCTGGAACAGAAATATTTCAGTACTTAAGGACTACACTAACTATTATGAACTAATTGTTTAACAATTTTAAATTAGTAGTTATAGTACTAATGAAAAACAGAGGGAAACAGTAGAAATGGAAACAAATTTTAGACTAAGTATGAGACCTTTAAAACCAGCGTATTTTCTTTTTGATGAACAGCTGCAATCGGTATTGTCTTAAAATTAATTTAAGCCTAGTATAAAAACACTAACCTTAAAGCTATTCTTCCTTAACTGTACCCTAAAAACCTCACGCCAATTACGTTACATGTATTTAGATTCACATAATTAAATAAAATCATATGATTAAGCAGCATGGTAGTACATTTCTAGATAACAGTATTTCAGCAAAGACCAAGGAAGCTTTTCTACTTCAAAGCCTCTGCTCAAAACTTACATAGTGTCCTATGGTACTGGCATAGGTGTCGGCAATCCAGGACATCTCCCTCTCCCCGGTGCTCATATCAGGAGCAGGCACATCAACACCAGGTCCTGTTGGCAACAACGAAAACAGTTTTTAATGGTCAAACATGAATAGTTATCTTGAACCATTATTCCCCTGGGAACTGTGCAGGGCTTGGCAGAAAAGAACTGTTTTCCCATTTAATCCTCAGTTTATTATGCAATCAACAGATTCTTCTGGATTCAGTTGAGTTTTAGATGCCGTCATGCATTTATACAATACTGTCAAGACCACCGACCTTTCATACAAGCCCTTCAGTAAAATGAACATCAGTTTGTCAATAAGAAGTCAGAGTAAGATAATGCGCGAAAAGCATATTTGTATTTTTTGTTGTTGTTGTTGATCGTTGTTGTAACAACAGAAAGGGTGCTATCTAGGAATGATTTCTATATACCGTGATGCTAATCGGGGTTTTTTGCATTAGAATTTCCTCTTTGTTCCTGGGTGAGTTTAAAAATTGAAGATAGGCTGTTCCTAGTCATTGCACTGGAGCACATGCATTTGAAAGAACATTCACACATCTGTTGTAACAAAAGCAATTTCTGTCTGTTTTTAATAGATAACTAAAAATAGCATTTGCCCAACCTATTTAAGATCAGAGGGACTCGCTCAGCAAGATTTAAAATGCAATTCTGCCTCTACTCATTTTTTTTTCCTAATTATTTTTAAAAGGTTTGTGAAAGCTGCATAGTACCAACCATAGAGTCAAAAAGGAAGACAAATTTAATCAAACCATTTTAATTATCACTGAACTAACAATCACCACAGCTGGCATAGTGTATAGTACTCCCCATGTCACATGTAACATCAATAAGCATGTTTATACAGAACTTAATTTAGATGAGAAACACTGGCTGAAAGAGCAGATGACAAACACCCTGGCTGAAGAGCAAGAAAATGCAGATAAATGTATATACGTTCCCAGGGACAGTTAGGAGGAACACATGACAGACCTTTAACTAGTTACAGGCCTTATTCTTCAGCTGAATAAGAACCTCCCCCAGGTAAAGATCCTCCATTTAATTACAAGTCAAGCTAGTAACGTTCAGCTTTCTCCAGAAGAGGCTTCCAGATAGCAACTCCAGACAGCAAGCTATCAGAACAACTCAGGGCTGAGAGTCAGAATGAAACCCCTACTAACGTTAGACCTGAGGTTCTGCCTACGCTTCTTTTGCAGCCTGTGGTTGCCATGGGTGAAGCCATCAACTCTCTCTGGGGTGGACCTTCTATTTCCTTCCTCTGTTTCCTCAGATATCTGCCAAAAAACCTCAACTGAGGCTACAGGAAACAGTAACAGTGAAGAGCCTGATATTAGAGATTAAAATTGCAACAAACTTGGTCACAACTTTATAATCTGTCTCTAAGAGAAACGTGATTCATTGTGGATCCTGTGAGCTCAGCTTTTGTGGCTTTCCACAACAGAACAGCCACCAGAAAAAAGTTAAGACGCAGTTTCCTTTAAAATGCACAAAGATGCAATGACTCAATTCTTTGTGGCTCTGCTGAAAACTGTATACCCAAACAATTTACAACTCTCAAAAATACGGTTATTTAAGGATACTATCTAGTGGACACTGCCAGTGCACAATAAATCAGATTCCTAAACTTTAATAGTAAAATAGCACAACATACCAATAAAGCCCTTTTTTGCCAGCTCCATGGTAAACCTTCTTGTGATCTTTTCCAATTCATTGTCCTATAGAGAAAATGCAATAAATATCACAAGAAATCATTAGTGTTTACGAATATTTGCTAAACTTATGCCCATACATAAACAGATGCTTTTTTTTTTTTTAAAGAAAAGATGATTCATGTATTTATATAATTTATATGCCACTCCCTAATAGACCCTTGGTACTTAGGCAGCACAAGGAAACATTCGGCTTGCTTTCTGCACATTCTGATCCATAACAAGTCGGGAGTGCGGCACAGGAAGAACCACCTGTGCTCGTGGCAGAGATTTCCAGCAAACAAATCTGATAGCCTATGCAAGAGATTTATAACCAGCAACAGCAATAGCCAGCCTGCTGGTTGTGTAACCAACACAGTAGAATGACTTCACACAAATCCTTACAGGAGTTTCAAGCTTACAATATCTGTTACGTAGTCTAGTATGCCTTTCTGTACAAGTTATTTTAATTAGGGCAAGAAGGCAAGCCTCCAGTAAACTTTTTATAAGCCAAGTTAGTTATTATTCATACTGGAACACTGCATAGAAAGGTTTAATGGAGCATGAAACTATTTGTTAAAATAAACAAAAACATTAACTTTTTTCAAAGAGTAATTTAATTTAAGCCTTTATTAACAGTATCAACTTAAAAAAATTCAGGTTCCAAATTATTTGTAGTCTTCTGACTTTAAGGAAAAAAGTAATAAATTAAATAGTTGAAGTTTTCCGCCTCTGAAACACACACCTTTTAAAAATTCTTTTCCTACCTATTTCATGCACAAGCTAAATTCAGCCTTTACAGAGGCAGAAGTGGCAGGAAGTTTTAAGTGGTCAGTAATGCCCTTAGAAGAGCTTTTTTAACTGGCTGGCTTCAGTACTGCAGGTAACCGAATTTTTATCTATGATTAAGCTTACTGTGTAGTTCTTGGGATTGATCTTGACACCAGCCTTTGCCCCACCAAATGGCACATCTACAAGAATGCAAAGGAAAATAATTTTACTTTTTCAACAATAAAGGCAGAACGCATCAGTAATATGTGTGAGGAATTATATCTTTGATTTGAGCAGTGAATTTGGTTTTGCCACATTTAGGGCTTCACAAGTGTAAGCTATATTCTCATCTAGGTACTCCTATAAAAATGGGAAATCTCTCAAGGGCAGCTTGAGAATGGCCTTGAAACTCTAAAGTTCATTATTTAAATTTTCTATGCTTCAAGCTCTTGTACTTGGCACTTGTAGAAGCAGTAAGTTTTATAGTTTATATTTTCCTGATTTAGCTCAAAAATTTTACTTTGGAAGTCCTAAGTGAAGTGTCTCTGTATACATTAATAAGTATTTTGTTTTCATATACATAATGTGCAAATTCTCTCCAAACTCCCCTACAATTTAGCAGCTGTGTATGGATTACATTTCTTTATGACCCATAAAGGAATTTTATCCTTCTCTCTCCACCGCTCCCCTGCCTGAATCCTTTACAGCCTCCATCTGTTCCCCTTAAAATTAGGCCCCTCCTAGTCCAAGTTTGTCATACTTTAATTTGAGTTCAAGAGCAGTACTTTTACGGGAGGGGGTAACTAGCAGAATTTGGCCTTTTGAAATGAAAATGTAACTTTATTCAGAGTATCTATAGTAACAGCAGAGGGAATATCTATTATTAATTTGGTCACTATATATTTTTCCCATCTTGCTACAACTTTTAATCAGAGATTAGTGTCTAAAACTTAATTTAATCCTTTAGATGCTCTTCTGTAGAGTACATCAGTACTGACTGAAACTAAAGATTGTACCCTTGCTTTAAAAATTGTCACTTACCAACCACGGCACATTTGTATGTCATTAGAGATGCTAAGGCTTTCACTTCATCCACACTAACATCCAAACTATAACGAATACCTGCAAAACACACATGAGAAAAAAGGAATTCACTGAACAACTTCACAGGTATTTATAAATTGGGAAAGTTAATTCTAGACCAGCCATCTATAACATGCAAGTATGTAATTTATCAACTTAGTTGCTTAAAGGCTTAAAAAACAATGCCCCATTCTCCTACTTACATTATCTATCTTTTACTTAGCAGAATTCAAGACTTCAGCAATTCTCTATTAAGAAGTTTAACAGCAGTACTCAACCTTGGAACAAAAGTGACTATTTCTTGGGAGGAAGATGAGTCAAGCTGAGTGGTAACAGAGTAGACTTTTCAAGAGGCTGATAAAGCTCATCAGCATCCCATAAGAACTTTAGCTTTGGACTTATTAATTTTTTCGTTTTGGAGAATATTCATTTTATATGCAAGATGAACTTTATTCCTGAGTGTAATTTATCAGTACAGGTTATAATCAAGATCTCTTTGCTAGAGTGATGCAAGCTGCTGTTTTGAAGCCTTGCAATACACTGGCTGTGGTCCAACAAAAACATACATAGCTTCAGAGCTCTGGCTACTAGGCACAGCCACATAACAGAAAGCAGAGAGTCACTCCACTAATTCAAATTTGTTCAAAACACTATGATGGAGTAAGTCTACCCCAGCAAGCTTATGCGAGCAGGTCACCTATCCTGCACCCGCGTGGAAGCCAGCCCACACCTGCATTCCCTGCTCTGAGTCATTCAGCAGGACTGCAAGGGTGTGCTGGCACACAGTCCAGGCACAAATTCAAATTGTTGTGGTCTGATAATGGTGCGGATACAAAATGGATGATCCCAGCCATCAAGGCAGTTCAAAACTCAGTGGAAAATGATTACACAAAGGTAGGGAGATCTGTCACCTGCCTGGCTCTTACCAATCTTCTAAAAAAATGAGTTGTGGTGTCCAATAAATTGATTGAACTCTAAGTTAAAATTCATGTATTCTGGAGGTAGTTGCAGAGTAGAAAATATTTAACCAAACCGATAGGGCCCATATGCAGAACTACAGAAGCTTAAAAATGACATTTAAGATCAACACAGTGCCCAAAGTCACGTGGCCACAGCAAAAAAACCCAAAAAACAACCTACAGCTATATGTTAGCCCCTATCCAAGCTTCCCCTACATCACTAGGCACAGAACAGAGATATGAAGAATTTATTATCCTCACCCCTACCCCCCAAATCCTCGCCTGTAGGTTGTGCCAAGTTGCATGCTGGTTTGTAGCAGGCACAGAGTGTCCCTTAGATGCTAGGTACAAGGCACCACAAATTTCCTATTATGTAAAGAGAAGACCATATTCAGGTCCTCAGGAGTGAAAAAAGGCCAGCATACATTATCCAAACTAAAACACTGTGCTGCTATGAAAGCCATTCCTGAATGCTCTGGAAACAGTCCCAGTTTCAAAGGAATTGAGAGTGCTGCTCAAATAAAGCTCAGGGCCAAGTCCTGCTTTCTTATGTGAGTTCAATCAGTAAAAGAAAAGTACTGTGGCTCTGCAAAACAGAATTTAAATTTAGTGTGTATATGGGGGAAGGGTGGTCTCCAAAAGCAAACTAACTAGTCTCTGACTTCAGTAGCTGTAAGGTGTTCATGTCTGGGCTTTCCAGAATCTCTCACAGGAAGTAATATTTGAAATTTAAGTGGAATTTGTCAGAGGCTAACAGACCAGTCGAAGTTACGACGCCTGTGGTTTTTTAACAATTCTTACTCTGATCCTTCAGAGGAGTGGTTATACTTCTGTTAAGCCCTGAGCAAGAACAAACACCACCTTTGGCACTGACTGTCCTGACTGGGGACACTGTTCCCTCTTGGCTGAGCAGGTCTCATCCAAGCATTGCCCAAGCCGGCCAAGTCTGAAGCCCCAGTCTATGCTGGGCAGAAATGAACTCTGCCCCTCCACCCCCAGCTGAACTAGGTCACTGTGTATTTATTCAACCCATATATTTATTCAACTTCACGTGGCACACACAAAGCAGTTTTGGTATAACTATATTCCTGCAGGCATACAAAATGTTGTTAATTGATATACGGAAAGCAGCAGTGGGCTAAAAATAGTTAGGCATAGTTATTTTGTACAGTTTTCACAGGGAAGCAAAATATAACTCTTCTGCACATGATATTGAAGATGAGGTCTAAAAAGGTGAACAAGCAACAGTTTAACTAGAAGACTCAAACACATGCAAAACAGTTACATTTCCAGTTTCCTTACATTACAGTTAGGGGTTACTACAAACTTTTCTGTAATAAATATTAAACTTTCAGACTACAGGAACTATGCAAAAAGCCCCACGACTAACAAAGTACTGCAAGGCTTTCAGACAAGATGCCTACTTCGTCACCCATGTACATATACCAGAATAGGGAAAACTCGTAGGCTTGAGGCTGAAACTGCCATTTTCTGAGCAGCTTCATATTTGTGAGCAAGATCTGGCCTCTTTTCCAACCTTTTAAACAGTTCTCATTGAAATGGTTTGTCTTTTGGCTTTATCTCTGTAAGTGGGAGGCTAGTCAACCCTGAGAGTAGTGCTGACTTCACTAGCCACTTTGCTCCAGTTTATCTGCTAAAAACTTTCATTACAGTGTCAGGCATAGTTTAAGGTGTGGATTCCAGGGTCCCTAACAGGTGTAATGATTTTTCCCCTTCTGTGGCACGCGTGGATAACATTTCAGATGCATTAACTTCTCATTCCTTTTCACAATTTGGACAGTTACCATTTTCCAGGAACAGTAACTACTCTACAGGAGGCCCACCTCTTGACAGGGAAGTTATTTGTGCTAAGCTGTTAGGACTGATGAGAAGCAGGCATCTGAGAATGCTGTACATTCCATCTGCAAGGGGATGCACAAAGATAAAAGACTTAATTTCTATTCTATTTGCACATCAGCGAAATTTAGTTTGACAGCTTCCTAATTTGGCAGGAGGAGAGTATTACCACGCATTTGCAGGGCTCTTTTGGCAGCGTTACTATGCATTCAATAGCCTCTGTCTAAAAATGGACCGTATACACAGAAAAAATACTGGGTGGTTGTTTTGGTTTTGTTTTTTTTTTTAAAGATTCTTAATACATAAGCAAATGAAAGTCACTGCTACACAGCAAAGTTGTAATTTTTTAAAACCCTGGCAAGTCCCACGCGGTAAGTCTCTGGAAACTTGTGACTTTTACAGCAAACTAGCTACAAAAAATAGTTTGAAGAAAGCCTCATGTTATAGTATGACTCACTGCCATGGAAAATACTTTTCACTGGAAAACATACAAAATCTTGTTCTAGTTGAGAATTCTCTTTCCTTGCCACACCCTAAGAAGTTAAACAGTATGAGACACTCTGTTTTTCTATGCACAATACCTTCTAGATGAGGAAATGTTTTCATTTTAATTTTGTTTTATTGCTGGTCAGTATAAAGAGAAGGCTTTACCATGAGATTGCAATGTCTATGCTTTAAAAAATTCCTTTTAATGATCCGTATTTCGGAGATATTATACTTCATCTAGCTACCTCTTGCACTGAGCCCAGTAATTGTTTTGGCCAAAGTAAATTTTTCTCATGATTTAAGCTTAGATAGATGCTATTGACTAATTTGTACTTTTCCAAATGGAGGTAGCAAAGCACTTGAAACACAGTATTTTTTAAATAAATGTCAAAGTAGTAATTATCTATAAGATTGTATCTTGGATTCTATAATAATAGCAGTCAATTACCATTTTAATCAGTAAGTTTGTACTAAGGAGTGTACTAGCAGGCGTGTGACAAAGACTTTGATTCTAAGGAAAACTGGCTATACATCCTACTAGATTTTTTGTTACACAGATTCCAGTGTGTTCTGTGACGTTCAGTGTGCATATTATGCTTCCTTAGAAAACACGGTGTACAGAACCACCAGCTTTTCAAGGATGATTACTGCCTTTCTAGTCTGCCTGCAAAATCTACATCTACATTTAGAAAAGTTACTGTAATTATTTCCTGATCTTAAATGGTAGTATCTACGTATGCCCTCACCACTAACGAGCGTGAAGTAGTCAAAGACAAGTCTCAAAACTAAACAGTTGCCATAGTAACAGTTCAGAGCAAAACACTTGGTAAACTACTCCTCCTGCACTAAATATCTTGCAAATCTTAGCAAGTCTCTCAAGTTCCCCAGAACCTGGAACAGATTTGCATCTCAGTCTGAATTAGTAATATCTAACCGAGGCTTTTGTCCTGGTTTGACTTCGGTGTTTTCTTCGAGTTACGATCATCATCCTGATCTTTGAAACTACTTTGGGTCCTTTACAGATGACAAGTCTTGTTAAGACAGTGCATTTGTTCTGCTCACCTCTACTTGCAAAATGCTTGCTCATCAGAACAAGCGTTTCAGGGCAGCAGCTATCCGGCACTATCCATACAGCACTCAGCAAAACAGACTTCCCACTCTCATTTGAAACTCCTTAGAACTAACTACAGCTGTATTAACCTCCCAATTAGCAACACTGGATTCTGCAGTGCCGCTGTGGGCTAACAGCTTGCCTGACGTTACATCCAGAGTCTAAGGGAGCTCTAGTAAGGACGCCCACCTCGCTCAAACTATTCAGCAAAACCCCCCAACAAAATCCATAAATCTGCTCCAGCATTTATTGTCACGCCTTAGTTCCTTAACGTTTTAACTCTGGGTCATGTACTTCATTTAGGTGAAGTTTGGGAAATACGCAAGTGAATCTTTGAGTCTACTATCAAACTTTGTGTGACCACTGACACCTAATACAGTAGGAATCGATGATCCAAGCAATCCTTAAGCTCTTTTAGAGCAAGTACATTTTCCTAAATCCAGAAAAACAATCCAACCTTCCCTACAGGAAACTGCTCAGCCTTATTTAACCTTTTGGAAAGTGTGTTAAACAGCACAATGACGAATTTGTAATTATTGAAGACTAAGAAATTCCAGGCAAACCAGACAAAGCAAGATGAGTAATTCAGTGTTGGAAAACAAGAACATTCCTAAATTCAATTCACTAACTGCCAAGAGGAGATAAAAATATTTATCTCTTTCCACACAGCATTAACTAGCTATAATCTAGGGCAGGAAAGAGATTCCCCTATGGACGCATCCCACCATTCTGATTTGACCAGAATTATCTATCAGCAACCATTAAGGTACCCAACCAGACAGAATACCTCAGTATACCACTTCTTGTATTCTTTCAATAACCTGTACTTACACACGACATATACTTAAACATATACACATATATGTTTTGTTCCACATAGAGAAGCAAGAATATTCTCTATTAAAAAAAAAAAAGTGGTGGATTAGTAAGCTCTTGTTTTAAATGTAAATATGGCAAATTTAGTATACCACCAGGCAAGACATATTACCTGAATTCATGCATGTAGAATATGGCTATGAAGCAGGGTCTCACCTATAGAACTACCTCAACTCTACCTGTAGGATTAGGTTGCTCATTAAACCGCACTCAGGCTGTAGTAACAAGGACTGATCGAGAGAGATGCAGTAACACTTCCATGCAGATACTAATACCACGCGCACGGGTGTGTGCAGAGGGCGGAAATAACACACAAGTTGGCTTTGGCTAGTCCAAATGCCACAGGAGCCACAAAACAATAAGCCACCACAGTGCCGACATGAAGCAGGCAAATTCCATGCTCTGCCTATGAGTTTATTTCCTAACAAGACATAGCTGTTGCAACTCATGCAACAAAGAATACCTGCCAGGATGACCCAGAGAACAGGAGGAAGACTATCACGCAAGAGATTCCCCTCCTCGCTCTCTCTGACACGTGTTTATTCAGAAAGCCCACTGCTGAGAGAGGTATGATCTCTCTATAAATAGACAAGGAGCCAACAGCAGCAAGGGAAAACAACTATTTAAGATCAAGGACAAAGCTGGCTACTGCACAAACAATATGGACTGATTATATGAAAAAGCTGAGACCAAAAAGCTTCATAGCCAGAAGTGCAAGGCATAGATAGCCTCCTGCAAAGAATATCAGAGGTAAAAAACACAAACCAGATACGGTTCACTGAGAACTGCAACTAGTTTATTAAAGGACAGCAAAAGCATAGGACACCCATTCCTTGTCCTGTTTTTTCTATTTGAGATTTAAATATATATCCACTGTTGTACTAATTCTAAAGTTAGGTACGCTCTGCAATAAGAGAACGGAAACCTGTGAAAATAAGGCACTCGTATAAGCTTTAGCTGTAACACTGCAAGTGTTGTTATCACAGTTAAGCTAATTACTTTTCTCTCTCAAACTCTCATATTCCTTTTAAGTTAGCCCAGTTTCCATGGTTTATTTCAGCTGAGAGATGGTCTATGTCACAGTTCCATCTTTTGCATGGTCCCTAGGGTACATTGCTGTGTCTTACCCTTTAAGACCCCTGGGCCAAAGAGACAACCTCAGAACTTTCATCCATGCAGGACTTAAAAAAGCAAAGCCACCAATACATCCCCAGGATAAACAGAGCTCTGCTGAAGTGAAGATACCTTATAGCACTACTCCTTACTTCCCCCACTTACCAAGGGGAATAAACAATGTCGCAGGGACCAAGAAAACACGTGGGGTTGCACTGGTCCAACTCCCGCATGTAAAGCTGTTTCTTTTGCGAGTAAGGTTACCATCATGATGTAGGTATACTGTTTTACACAAAGTAATGTGTACAACAGAGGCTACGTGATGACTGGGCACTGAGGTTAACACCAGCCTTAGACCTCTGCAATTGGGAAACTGAGGCAAGGATAGCAGGAAAAAATATCATCTTATGCAGCAAGAAGCTCGTTACCACGAACTCCTAAGTCAGGTGAGGAGGATAAATGCCGAGAGGCAGAAGAAAAGCATCCAAAACCAGAAGATAGGAAAGTTTTGTAACGCAGAATAGTTCTTTTCACTAACCAGCCAAAGCAGCACCACACAGGAAACCAGATTCTTTCACCTCCAGTCAGCTGAGCAAATAAAGTAAGAATCATCTGTCTTTATATACAGATAGCGAACTTTGAAGTAACGTATGACAAAGTTTTTCAAAATCTCTATGTAAGTGAAAGACTAAATCTAGTCTGGAACTAAAGATGGTGTTAGAGCCTTTCGGAACTGTGGAAGCCATTGAGACTTGGTTAAGGCAATTTGGGTGAGCACAAACAAAAGGTTAGGCTGTTTCCCAACTCTGATTCATTTGGTTTCATTGGTAACAGACTTGCTGGACCGTCAGTTAACATGAAAAGCCTTTAAAAAGTTTTAAAACCACATAATAGCTTTATCCCCAGAGTACATACTGCCTAACAAACATGCAATCACTTCTATACTACTAAGCAGGTAGGAACTCAATAAGCTTATTCATATCTGCACATTGGTTATTTTCACCAGCCTGTTCTCTGAAACTGACCTATTGGCAAAAACAGCTGTCAGCAACCACATGAAAAAGCAGCTTAACCAGTTTTATACCTTTCATAGAACCTGATAAAACTACTTACAAAGATTCATTATTTTAAGTAGGAACGGCCAGAGTACTTTTCAACAGTCATCTGTATTCAGCCATCTCATTTCCTGTACCCTGTTTGGTTTGTTTTAGTTCTTTAGGCAGCTGTCAGTGCAGTGAACAAGAGCAGCTGTGGTTTCCTGTTAGTGCTGGCCACTAGCACGCAAGTCACCGCATAAGCAAGGGAAAGAGTGATCCGACCCACAGCATTACTTCAGCTACCACGCAGCAGCAGTTCAGTCATATAAATACTAAGTTTGGATCGTAAGCAACTTGAGTTCCAAGACACAAGAAAACGGCTTATCTCCATGTTCTCAATGGCATGAAGAGGCTTCTAACTAATTTTCCTTGCCAGCAAACGGTCCCATTGCAGAAAACGGAATCTTTAAAACCTGGATTTGCGTGCTGCGCATACTGCAAGGACTATCACTTAAATGGCTACGTTCATGACCATTGTGTAAAGCACAGAAGAGAAGAAATCTTCTTTTCTTTTTCACCAAAAGAAAAAGAATCGCCACCTTCTTGAGTTGCAAAGGTTTGCAACCCCTAAAGGAGAATCAAGTATTCATTTCTACAACAATTAAATAGGTAAGCACCACAGGATGCAACAAGAAACATTATTCCTGGGTTCTCTCAATGAAGTGGAAAAGACCCACAAGTTACTAATTGAAAAGGCGGCAGGTTTCAGTACTTAGTGACAGTTTTCCTGAAAAGTTCTTCTCTTGCCCCAACGAAGAATCACCTGCACCACTATGTCGTGACAACTGTCTCTGACACAACCAAGTTGACTTGTGTTTCTACACCTGTTTTGGGGGGAGAGAGGAGATACAGATAAGCCATGAAATAATTTCCTATTTTTATTAAATATGCTTTAGACTGCATGAACTAGGGTATTAAGAGCATCGTACTTCTTGAACAGAAATCTGACAGTCGGATTTCCCACCAAGGTGTAGAAGTTTGCCTATGCAAAAAAGCTAAGACTGATCTTGAATTTGCCCTCATCCAGCCCAGTCCATGTGGTCTGCCATTCCACTGCCGTATCAGGCCACAATCGTCCATCCAGTCAGAAGCCTTATTTTCAAATCAGGCCTCTTCTGGCATTCACTCTGCTGAGTTACTTCTCCTTGCAGACAACAGAGCAGGAGGTACAGAAGGACTAGTAGTCAAGGAACTGCTGCATTTCCACTGGCAGGTATCATCTGCAGGCACATGTTAGTTTTAAACTTGCTTCATAAAGATCAACCTTGCATTAAGAAGTTTGGCACTTTCCAGATTTCGGCTAGACTACAAACCAGGGGTGGAGGTTTCACCCTAGAAGAGAATGAGCAGGCAAAGAAATTGAAGATGACGTCTGTGACAGAAGGAACACAATCTAACTGCTACAACACTAAGCTAAAAACATTTAGTAGAAACAGAAGGTGCGGCTGAAGTGCAGACAACTCAAGTGTTTATTTAGTCTCTGCTTCCTCAAGTAATTGAGCTGTCTCCAGGTTTAGACCATTTAGATCAAGATTTTTAAAATTTGATTTACAGTATAAATTCTTCATTAGTTCATGGTTAAATCTGTAAATGACCTTATGAATAAAAACAGTATACAGATGTAATATACAACCACTAATGAAGTATTTTCCCATGGGTGTATAAAAAGAAATGAGGAACAAAATTGAAGGAAGACAGCCTTTAAGAGACATAAAAACGTTTGTTTTCCTGCATTCCATACTTGGATCTTCAAGTGCACTTTGACCATTTGTCTAACCTGCATGCAGAGCAACATTTAATATTCTTTAAACAGCATCTTATCCTTCAGCTTACTAGTAAGTAATAAATGGGCATACCGTGTACTTTTTCTGCAAATGTACTTCAAGATGTAAAGCCAAATTCTATTACAATTGATATAATATGTAAACCTCAAGAAATACGAGAGACGAGCATTTGAAGTACAATGCTCTGTAAAAGAATAGCAGGGATGACAAAGCATCCCTACTTGCTAGCAATTACCTAGCAGTAACTAAAGGCTGTCTCTTAGTAAAAAATACACATCCTTAAAAAAATGGTATGGGGAACCTTATTTTACCGAACTTTACTTTCCAGTAAGTGCAAAGTTAAAGTTCACAATTCTGTATCTGAAAAGATCTGGAAGCTGTGTTCCTCCTACTGCTCTGCAAGCCTTCCAGATGCCAATTCACCCCTTCTTTTAAAAGGTCGCCTTATGGCCCTTGGTTTTTTTTGCTGGTGCAAATTACTTGCATCGGACTCTGGACTCCACAGAGTGCGAGACACTCACTTCAGCAAGTTTTCCTCTACCACACTATTATGGCATTTGAGTTGCGTTTCACTGGGCTTTGCGGGTTTTTTTTCCCTGTGGAATCTACTGGGATTCTAGTTTTGAAAAATCACTTTTAGATAATAGCTGAAGTTGTAGCTGCATTTACAGTAGATCAAGTGTACCGTAAAGGCAGAAATATCTTTACCACCCCTGTTCTTCACAGTTTAAGTAGAAACATTCTACTTCCTCCCACCTTTTTTCATAGCAGGTTTCAAGCAGTCGATCTACACTTATCACACGTCCCATTTAAATTTACTACAAAGCCAGATCTGTCATCTGATAGTGAGCAAATTCCTAGAGAGCATTAGAAGGTGAAATCCATTTATGATCACTACGCTGAAAAGAGTGGAAAGGAAATATCGTTTGCAATTCCTTCCCTAGACCCATGGGGAGTGGGGAGCAGCACAGGAAGAAAAGGACAAACTGTTGAGACTTGGTATTTTCTTTAGCTGTCATTTCCAACTGCCTTGAAATTTACAATTTTAACTTTCCATAAAGGTTCCAGGGTTTGCTGCAGTGTCAGTGCAGACAGACATAAGCAGTGCTACTGAAAATCGAGGAATTCTGGTGAGGATTTAGAAATGCAGGTATCAGAACAGAAGGTAACCAATTACCCAACTGGTGTTTTTTGTTTATGTACAGAGTATTTTACAATTCTTTGTTGTGAAAACATTGATTGTTTCGGTTCTGAGCAATACTGATGTGAAATATTAGAAGTTATCATATGTTAAATACTATCTTGTTGCTTCATTTGCCACCGAACTGTACTTTGTTATGCAAGTGAGCACCTAATGAGTAACAGGCTATACAGAAAAGGACTTCTTGTAAGCAGCAGCAAAAAGTAACAGTTCAAGCAGTGACAAAACAGAAGTGTAATACCCATCACTATTTTAAAAGAAGTTATAGAAATGGCAGAGAAACACAGAATAAGCTTCAGCCATACCCAACTTCAGCTACAGCTAAGTGATGCTGGTAACTCATGTTCCAAGTAATCACCAGAAACTATTTTGAGTCACCCCTTCTGGGTGAGAATTAAACATGTCACAGGACGCTCGCTACGTATTTGATTTTGGAAAGTCAGGAACCACATTAACAGGACAGATTATTTGTCCTGCAATGAGAAAAATTCCCATGTCATATACGCACACCAGCGGAACTGGTTATCAAGAACACATTTACCCAAGAGCACCCTTCCTACTCTACTCGAGAAGTCAGAGGTCCTCCTTGATAAGAAATCACAAAGAAAACTTTGCTTTCTGCAACCATCATTATTTACCACAAAGTTGGTCTACACTGTATTAAAAATAAATAAAAAATGTATAGACTTGAGAAGCTCTGGTTTGAGAGACAGTCCCGGAAAAGACTTAACTGCCCACAACGATCAGAGCTCCTGAAGAAGTTATACTGAAGGACATCTCTATTTGTTTTTCCAAGGAAATGCCATCTATCCCGGACTAAAAGGGAGCTTGATTCCTCCGAGATCAGGGCTGATCCCACGCGAGCTCAGCTCCAGCGGGATTCACCCTCCCGGTGGGTCCCTTTGCCGTTGGCCTCACCTGTGCCAAACCCGCTTTCCCCAGGGACAGGGGAAACCAAATAAATCACTTGGGGCTCTTCCCGTGTACCCAAGCCGGGAAAAGTTGTCATTTTTTCCCTGCCGAGGTTTTCGTGGCGAGCATTCCCTTCCCACGCCCCAGGGGACAGAAGGCGGCTGCTCCCCGCCCCCCCCCTTCCCCGGTAGCGCGGGGAGCGCCCGCCCCGCGGCGGGAGAGGCCGGGCCGGGCCGGGTCTCACCTCCCTTGCAGGGTGTGCGGTGCTGGCTGTGCTGCGCCCGGTAGCCCTCGATCACCTCCCACTCGCCGTTGTCGCGCTTGATGGGGAAGGAGACGCTGAGCACATGGTTGCAGGGCTTGATGATGCGGAGGATGCCGCGGACGCGGTGGCGCCGGTCCTCCATGCTCTCGCGGGTGCGCAGCCCCTCCACCAGCTTGTCCTCCACGATGCTGGCGCCGCGGTCGAAGAACCCCTCCACCATCTTGAAGAAGTTGGGGTCGTCCTCCTTCTTCGCCGCCTCGCAGTAGTGCCGCCGCGGGCACCGGCCGCCGCCCCACGCCGCCGCCGCCGCTCCC
>VZSF01011124.1:122655-224524 GCA_013398295.1 Chionis minor | reverse complement strand
GCCCTTCCCGTTCCTCTGCTGGGGCAGCTGGGCGCGGCCCGCGCGCGCGCTCGCGCCTGCCTGCCTCCCGCGCCGCCGGGTGACCGTTAACGGCTGCCGCCGGTGGGGCGCTCGTCAGCTCCTGCCCCGCTGGGAAAGCGCCGGCGGAGGCCCCGGGGCGAGCGGCTGCCGAGGCCTCTGGCCGAGGGCGAGGGGAGGCGAGGCCAGGCCGGCCCGCCTGGCTGCCGCACGCCGGGCAAAACCCGCGGCCTGGCGTTAAGGCGAGTGCAAATGCGAGGAAGGGCGCTTCCACGCGCTGCGAAAGGCGAAGTTCTCCAGGGAAAGGGCGGTTTGTGCGAAGACCCCTTTTAAAGGGAGCTCCTTAGCAACACCCGGCCTGTCCCCATGAGTTTAACTGACAGCCCTGTTCAGGCTTCGGGTTCGTACCTGCGTCGTCTGCTAGCACGGCTGTTCTCTGCTCGGGGGGTGTGTTGGTAGTGCTTTCCGCTGGGCCTTGCTCCTTCAGGAGGAGTTGCGTGTTACTTAGCTCAGGCTTTTGAGTACATCTCTAAGAATTATGTTTTCCAAGACCTGCTTTCAGGGCACGGCAGGCGGTGTTTTGCACCGTTTTTACCAGGTTTATTTCAGAAGGTGTAAGCGATGTGTTCGCTTTCTGTAGGATGGGGCTGCTTATTGGAAAATGCAGGGTGGTTTTCTCTTCAGGTATGTGGGAGACCAATGCCCTAAAGGCAGGAATAGCCAGGAAGTTGCTTTATCTCTGTGGGAATCTTGCTAACCGCTATGGACATACAAGGGCTGCGCTGCAGGGCTTGTGGGAAAGTAATTTGTCAGCAGGAAACTTAGTCACAGGCTTTTTTAATATACATAAACTTTTCAACTGAATGATACTCAAATTTCATCTCAATTTCATTTTTCTCTATCCTAAGATTCCTGAGAAGTTGTCAGAAGGACCAGTAGTAAGGAGAATGGTTGCCTCTTACTTGTAATGAGAATGGCTTATAACCAGGGTCTTGATACGGTTGGGATATGGATAGTAAATGATATGGAAACAGAAGCAAGGAAGGAGCTTATTCTTAAGCCAGTTTGTTATTTGGAAGTTCCCACAGAGCTTTAGAATCAAGCTTACTGATTTATGTTTTTCTGTCTGTGCTGTAGGCAGTTTATAGACAACTTCTATCATGGTGTCCATTTTCAGTTCACACAATTGCAGTGTTCTCAGTGGTTTTCACGGTTTTGAGCTACTACTTGATTTCCATCATCTTCAGGTTCTCATTAGCAGCTAAATTTGTGTACAAGGTCTTAACTTCTGTAGAAGTGTAGGAAAGAAAGATATTGTGGCAATTAGTCCTTATCAGCTAATTATATTCACCGGGTTCTGTAGGTTATTTAGAACACTTTCACAGATGCAAAGGTTGAATAAAAATGATTAACCAGTTTGCTCATGTGCGCAGACTTGGGTCAAAATAAGGTTAACATGCTTAGCTCCTGCCCTGCCTTCAGCTGTGGCATCTCTAATTTATGAGCTTTACTCAATTATCAGCTGCTTGCAGTATCAGGCTATGTTTGCAGTACACACTTGTGAATGTATTTGAGGCTGAGTGTGGGACATGACAGTGTGAGAACAGAGTGGTTCTCTCCATGGGTTGTCACACAACTGTATTTGGAGTAATGGCAGCACCATAGCTGCCCTCTTTCCTAAACAAGACTGGATTTCAGCAAAATATTCAATAAGCTGTGTGCTAAAAATAAATCAGTATGTTAAAATTCTTAGTCTTTAAATATTGTAAATGAAACAACTAGCCAGTGATTTTTGTTTGCATGTTTTTATGAACGAAATCAAGTGTACAGTTTACGGGCACTTTACCAACTCCAGTATCTCCCTACTGTATTTTTGTTTGCTTTAAATCCGTTGTGGTGGCAAGAGTAACCATGCTTCCTGAGGGTATTCAAGAAAAATAAGAACAGGAGTCATATGTCCCCTTCCAATATTCTTGTATGGCAAGTGGTGAGCAGTTGAAGCAAAATCTGTCAGAGGAAATTTAAAATTAAAATTAGAATGAGTTTTAGCAGGTATGAAAGTGGTAATTGCAATAATAAATGATGAACTGTATCTTCTGGTCTTGTGTAGCATGTGGGGTGCCATCAGAAGATTCACATCTGACTAGCATCAGTGGAAAAAAAAATATCTCTTGGATGGATTAAAAGGTAACTTTTTGTCTTTCCAGCCAGAAGTTTCACTAACTTTGTCAATTTTGTTTTGAATGTTGGTCTTAGGCCTGTCTCTGAAGAGAGTTACACAGAGAAAACTTATTACCTGTGTGGTAGGAACTGTCTGTATAACTCATGGACTCTGCAACAAGGTCATATTTAACTGTGTATGCATGATAGATTGGTATAAGTTTTTATTTAAAATTTGTGAAGTACAGGAGAGGGAGACAAACAAGATGATTTAATCTCCTAAGATGCTTCTAAAATATCTTTATATGTAATTTTAGCAGATTATTTTTGTTACGGGAAAAACAATAAAAGCTGCATTGTGCCTTCCTGAAGCAATCCACGGTTTTAAGGTGTAAATTATCGATTTCATAGCAAGTGGAGTCAAATTTACTATGTGACAAATCTTCAGGTTTTATTGAAAAAAGTGATCTCAGACAGGAATCCAGTATTTTCTGCTTTAATCCATTATATTATTTAAAGTATTAGCTATTTGAGAAAATGTAGGTGATTAGGATATTCTTTTTGCTATGTCTAATATCATTAATAGTGGTGTGGTAAATGGAAAAATACATGTTTATTGAAATTAAAAGATCAGTTAGGTTCAGATTAGTGTTTTCTGCTTAAGTTTGTCAATTTGTCTAAAATGTTCCTAGGAACCCCTTTGAATCCAGGGCAGCCCTGGGACTGCCTCCAGTTCAGAGGCTCCAGAGTCTGAACATCCATTAGACGACACGCTTAGGAGGAAAGTTGATTTGTATAGCGGGCAGAGAACTAATTCCTTTCTGTGGTAAACAAACTTTCATCTGGAAACAGAACTGGATTTTGAAACACTCTACAGATGGAATTACAGTTGTTTCTTCAGCAAGCTTCGTTTTAAGCTGTCAGCTGTATCACATGAAGTTTTTGGCAGTTCTTAGCCTTTGCTTAAAGATTGGGTTGAGATGAAGTCGAGATATTGGTAACACTTACAAAAGGAGACCTTTTTTGGTAGTGAGTCCAGAAATAGCGTGGCAAGTTGTAAAACTGAGGTTCTAGCCCAGTGGGATAGTTTAGAGTATTATACAAGTCGAAACAAGTTCTTGTTCCCCTTTGAATTGCCTATATGAGCAACTATGTTTCCTTTCCTCATTTCACCAGAAGCTGAAAAAAAATGCTGATTTTTCTTCATCTTAAGTATTATGCTGTATTGTTTTATGTAGACCTTGATAGTGTAACTAAACAGGTGAGAGCTGGGGTTATTGTTTTATCCAAAACTGAAGACAAACTGTTTAGCCTCTGAGTTGATAGTTCTGTGGACAGTCAAATAATAGTTACTCAGAGAATGGGAGGGTATGAATCCGTCAGAAATACTAAATGCAGTCCTATTCATATTTCTCTTGTTTGAAATCCTGTGCGTGTCTCCATTAAATAGAGGGTATGCAGGTAGGCAGCAAGTGTCTAGGGCTTCACAGTAATCCTCCTGCATTGAAGCTGCCTGTATATTGGGGCAAAGTGTGTTAAAATACTATCGAATAGCAATCTAATTCTTTTGCAGTTTTTTAGCTCGAGATATTCTCAAGTTTTGTGGATTGTGTTTTCCACCTTCACAGTGCTTTAAAGTAAAACTTCGCATACAATTATTTTTGGCATGGGATGTGAAAGTAGAGAAGAGATGGCTGCTTCTTTATCTACAGGAAAATGTTGAACCAGCATTCAGTCCTCAGAATAATGGGAGGAAATGTTGATAAAGCACGTGGTCTTTTAAATATGTGCATTTTTAAAAAATAAATACACTACAGTTTAAAGACTAAGGAATTATTAATGTAACCTGAGCCTAATTTTAATTCTAAATTTGTGAATAAGTTATTATACTCTATTTATTACTTGAATCTGAATCTAAGTGCCACATTCTTGGTTATGTTTTTCCCTTCCTATGCCAAGCCAGTATGCGATAGAACAGGGATGAAATGAGAGGTGTGGAGCAGTTATCTAGCTTTACAGTGTTGCTAGAGGGCTGGCTCTGTCAGATGCTATACAGGCAACACATGAATTAGGTGAAGAAGATTAATCCCAGAAGATTAATTTGTGACCTGTCTATGTAAGCACTTTTACAAAATGAATGCTTCACAAGAAAGCTTTGCTGTGGTCATCTCTCTACAACCAATTAGAGACTAAAGCTGACAAAAAGGCATTTTACTGGCAGTGTAAGGTATCAATACTTAGATCTATTGGTTTGGAGACTAAGGGGGAGCCAGCTGAATTTAAAATTCTGGTAAAGACCTATGAATCCCTTAAGTGAGCTTGGTGAGATAGTGGGGTTTTTTTTTCCCTTTATAAATAGCTTCAGCTGTGTTCAGCCATACCAAAGCTGGAAAGCAGGCTGGCAGGTTTTCTTTATTTGCTCCCTTTGCCTTGATGCAAAAGAACCTGAATTTGGTGGTTTTCCAGGCAGGCTGCAGAAATTAGATTTGTGCATGCTGCAAATCTGAGATGTGCTTTCTGTAATGCCACAGAGTTGTAGAAAAGGTATCTGGATTATTTCCTGTTGAGATAGAGGCTTTAAAGCTTTCCAATACTTTGTATTAGTAGTGACATGCTTAGGTAGCTGTGGTCTGATTATTTAATGTTATTTTTATGTATTATTTTGCATTAAATATAAGTGTTTTCATGATTGCTAGATTCACATATAAGCTGCTATCTTGTTCATGTGTAAATAGTAACTTTTTGGCACATCTGTAGCACTGTAAAAGTTGGGAGTGAAACTGATAAGCGTACAAGTAAAGTGGGAAGTCAGTACGTTTAGCCTGGTAGGGACTTTCTTTACGAAATGCTAGGCTAAAGTGAGAGTCCTGCTTTCTGTATTTGAAGCACTGCAACAAAAATAACCAGTAGCTGAGTGAAATAATTATTAAATTTATTATTTAAGCAATCATAAGATTTTTTTTACTTTGTCAGACTTTCTGCAAAAAATAACTGTTCTTATTTCACAGTTCTGACAATGGAATTACAAAGCTGTTTTCCAGAATATAAATTTGACAGGGGTTTCTAATTCTCTTAGTGAAAGGTCCTTGAAAAACCTTCAGTAGGTGAACTAATCTACCAACACTTCAGAGCAAGTGTCAAAGGGCAGTGTTCTGAGCTTTTAAAATGTTGTTAATTCTTCTGCAGAAGTCAGAAAATATTGAGTGAATTCTGATAATTACCTCACGAGCAAATACAGTTTTGATTGCCATGAAAAGTGGTGGTGCTTATGTTTATCAGCTTTAAAGACCGTCTGTCTCCATCTGTTTATATTGTTGCTGGGCATGATGACTGAGGTTGCCAACTGGTTACTTCATCTCTGTGACCGAAGGGATATAAAAAGCTCTTCATGTATACAGGAGATAATGTCCTCATCTCTTGTTTAGACAGTCTATAGATATGCAAAATTTTTCCGTACCGTGTTTTGGTACTGTTACTGTCAATATATTACTAATAGGCATTGGCAGATAGTATAACTGAATAATATAAAACATGCTTTTTTATAACACTTAGTTCATTCTTGTAATGCCACTTCTAGTTTTCAGATGGGTAGGACAAAAAGTAACTTTCTCTGGAGCCTGCAGATCTGATCTGGAGCTTACTGAAGGAGGTAATAATCGGATTTCAGTGACCTTTCAGTCAGCATGGCCCTTCATGAAGTGATAGAGGCTTTTGCAGGTCAGTGTGATGACTTTTCCTTTCTCAGTTCCTCTAACAATGAGACTCTGCTAAAGCAGCTGTTCTGTGTCTTTGTGGAATAATCTTTAGCTTTTACTTGTTTTTTCCTCATTTCTAGTTTAAGGGGGTGATACAGTTATCAAACTCTATATATTTGAGTTTCCAATCTAAATGTTAAATGTGTTTGAAATTAGCTGATATACAAAGCTAGTTATGGGAAAGCTGACAGGTATACAGGCATAAAATCCTTCACAGATGCACTGTGAACGTTCGAACTTTGTTCCCTTAAATAGGGTTAGGAGGGGAAGTACTTTAGTCAGTTTATTTCCTGGAAATTATACTAGTTTGTAGAGAATTGCTCCGTATTTTAGTCAACACAGCAAACAACAGATAGTAGAAAGTATGGTTTGCCACAAGTGAACTAAGAGTTGTTTGAAAATAACATTTACGATTGAAATGGACTTTTTTTTTTTTTGCAACTCTTGGTGGCCTTGGCTGTCTGGCTGAAAATCATACCTGAGATCTTAACAGCCTGGAATCACAGCATCAGAGACTTCAAACCAGTTTTTTCTTGCTTTAATACTCAATCAATGATCAGAAGTTGTTGACATAAACAAAGTGCATATTGTTTAAATAGCAAACATTAAAGCTCTTTTGAACTAGAGAATACTAGTCTCCTGCAGTGCTTTTGTTTGTATTTCGTTAAAAAAAAATAATCAACTTTATCATCTTTCAGTTTGGAAGACTGGTTATAGAAATCCATATTGCTAAAATATGTTTGAATGCTTAATCCTTTGTGAAAAATGTTGGTGGATGAAGCCCAGATCCAAAGGAATTAAGAATTGCCTCTCAAGTTTGTTGGTACAGTTGAAATTGGCATTGTTCATCAGAAAAGTCCAGGAGTATGTTGGCTGGTATTTGTCAACACATGGTATTTTATTAAAAATATAAAATCGCTGGTTATGTTGGATGCTAAAAACGTGTATGTGACATCTTTTCTTAGTCATCTTTCACAGACCTTAAGATTGTTCATGGTGCGCACTGGATGCGGAGATCCAGCGCAATGTGCACTGTGCGAAATGTCACTGTTATATAGCTCATCCTAGAGGAATCTTAGAATAGGAAAATAGGTCAGAATAAGAAATAATTCTGTTTTAATTAAATTGTCCTATCTTGAGCACACTTGAACAATTTTTGAAAACATCTTATTCAGAAAAAGCTAGGTGTTTTTTCCAGTCCTTTTGATCTGTCTTCTAGTTAAATGACTTGGTTTATTAATAATGTCCTTCTGTGGAAGTGCTGGAGTTCATTAAAATCCCATGTTACGTATCATGTTCAGGTGCCCGTATGGCAATCATGTTAAAGGTATAGGCATGCAGTGCAGACACAAGTGCCAGCTTATGCGGTTGTGGCAAAACCTGCACAGACAAAATCTGTGTATCCTGGAATATCTTCTGGAGGCATTGTTGCTGTTACTTGGTGCTGGTATGGGAGCTGTGGACACCTTAAGGAGCAAGGGTGGGATGGGTCTAGTAGTGTCCAGAGATGTGAAGAGCATCCAAGGGGTACTAGCAGTTGATATGAGAACAGTTTGCAATTGCTGCCATAAACCCTTAGACCTGCTATAGAATCTGATTTAGATAAACACTTCTTTTAATTAATAAGCTGAAGATTTTGTGTTAAGTTTTTCTTGATTATTTATTGTCTAATCTTGTCACTGTTGGCAAGATAATGTCCAGTTCATCTGTTCTACTTTATTTCTTTTGGTTTTTCTTTTGAAAGTCACTAGGTTGGAGGTAAGCTCATTTTGAAATACTTATGAGGTAGGGCATCTGCACAGCATTGGTAACAGATTTTCTGGTTTCAGGAGGAGTATTATATTGCTGTCATCTGACTCAAGTTAAAATTGTCATGGAAATTGTAAACGCTTATCTTGATTTCTTTTGTTTTGTCTTATCACTTCAGACAAGGTGGTGTTTAATTTAGTAAAGGAAAACTAACTGGCAATCTAAATGTATGCTTTCACATTGTTCAATTATCATTAGAGATCAGCTTTCTTAAACAGTTCATCTCAGGTTTATAATCTACATTAGCACTGTGGTAGTTATATAAATAAATGTAACATTGGGCTATATAAGCAGAAAATCAGCTTCTTCCTCATGTGACAAATACCTCATGAAGGTAAGAGAGGAGCAGGAAGGAAAAAGAAGCCGGTCTCCTTCACTGTTCTGTTCCCCCATATACTTTACGCCTCACCTAACAGTGAACCCGTACTTGTAGTGCAAGTCCATTAGTGTTACTTAGTTTTAGCTTTAATTTATTCTTATTACATGGCTAATTCAGTGAAGGTTATTTTAAGTTAAAGAAATTAATGGGCCTGTTAACTAAATGGGAAAAGATATCTTATTTGACAAAACGTTGTACTCTCATCACCTTTTTTTCTCCCAGAGTGTATGAGTCTTCAAATCACATCAAATTATAGAGCACTGCCTCAGGACAAATTTTAAAGTAATTCTTAACGTTTTGAAAATTAAGACTTAGTTGTGTGGGTAGCTTCTGCACAACAGAATAAGGTAAGAGAAAGCCTCTTTAAAATAACCTGTGAGGTTCAAGAGCTAAACAAAAAAAAGTAACACTGGGTGCCCTGTGTAAAATTTAATTATTTTATGCTGGTGTAAGTCAGCACCTGAGACCTTAAGTAAAGAACAAAAGCATTTGACCGAGGAGGGCAATAAAATTTATATTGCAGGAAGAGAGAAAAATCAGAGATATAGAAATGGGTTAACCAGAAGTTATGAATGTTAAAATCTCAATAGGTAAGCTGAAAAGTTGAGATAAAAAGGGTACTTTTGTGACTTATCAAAAAGGCAAAGGATTATGCATTGGGGAATGCTAGTGCAAAGTATGAGTATGAAAGATTGGCACAGTGCGAGTTCTCTACTTGTTTCAGCTTACTGTGTGAGCCAAAGTAAATTACTTAATCTTTCCTAGCCTCAGTTCCCATATGAAAAGCAGATGATAATTTATTCCCTACTTCTTAAAGGTGTGGAGAGGACAAATATGTTCAAGTATCATCTGAAACTGAGCTGGTTTTGCAAACTTGTGTGGTCCTCATATCTGAATGAATATGAGTCAGAAATTACAGAGCATGGACAGTATTTATTGTCAATGAGAAACTCATGCAACTTGCTTTTCTAATAAACTGGTACAGTTTTTCTTTCTTGTTAAACTCACATTTTTCTCAAGAAGTACAGGAAAGACTTAAATTGTCCTCTAAGTGATAAGTAAAATGCTTTGTACTCAGTTTTTTTCCATGTTAGGAACAGAAACAGTGGGCTTTAATGGAATTAGTTAATTCACTTTGTGTTGAAGATAATGAAAAACATAAGTTATGTAGAATTTTCCAGGTTCTGTTGGATTGAAACAATCCATAGAAACTAGTGTTACAGAAATAAGTAGAAGTTCTCTTGGAATAACAAATACTATCTGTAGGTGCCTTCATAAGCTCCTTTAATATGTCAGTTTGGATAAAAGGAGTGATTGTCAAATACTTTACATATGTGTTTTTCCAGCAGACTATTTCAGTATTTCCACACGATGTGCTTAATGTGTCTGGAAAAAAATCAGTCTTAGAGAAAGTCTTCAGCAAATTGGGTGGTAATAGGTGAAAAGAGGGTAATATAACTTGACCTGTGACTATTTGGTTATAAAACTTTCTAAAATGCCAAGTAAGGTGAAATTACTCAACAAACAAAGGAAATAGATATTGGAATTGGCATGAGTTCTTTGGGAATGTGCCAGTGAAGATATGATTATGCCTTTTTACTGAGAATGTCAGATCAACTTCTTTAAAGCAGTGTAATTCCTTGAGCTTTGTCTGCGTTTGCTTTCTTCTGTTTTGTTTTTCCATTCTAGATCGTAAGAGAATATAAAATCTGGAGATGAGATGGACCAAGGTGACTTTATCAGATCTTTAACTGCATGGACTGCTAATTCTAATTGACCTGTTGGGAGTACAGGCACTGCAGTTTAGCTGTTCCCCAGTCTTCCTGTGTACGGCAATGTAACCCCAGCAGACAGAGCTCCGACTTCTCAGGCATGAGACTTTCATTCCTACAGTAGGATAATCAGTCAGCATCAAACCCCTTGTTGCATCAGTGCTTGTAAAGCACTACTAATCCTAAAGATCAATGACAAGCTTTCTTCCAATGGTACTGCTTTTGACATCTAGTTCTTGACATGAGAAGTCAAGTATTTCCTTCTTAGGATAATGGGGTTAGACTACTCTTGACTTATCGTGAGTACTGTTATTAGTATGAAGTGTGGTGGCAAATTTCTATCATTTGTCTTCAATATTTGCCTTTTAAATGAGGAATACAATTTAAATGTACGCTGCCTTGAATGGTTTTCTTCCCAGTTTCATCAAATCTAGTACTTGCACTTGCTTATTTTTTGAAGATTAAAGCCTTCCATCCATACCCTGTCACTTTGAGGTTTGGGCTGCACTGGCCACTGAGGTGAATGAGAGATGCTCTCCCCCAACTCTCTCTCCAAGGAGAGGAGGGAGAGACAGAAACACCTGTAAGTTTAGAAGGAACTAAACTACTTTAATGAAATTTTAATAATTAAATAATAAGAATAAAGTAATGGAATATATACAAAACTGTATCAAGCTCCCAGGATGACGGTCATGCCACCAGCAGGCACTGGGGAAGTCCCAGACTGAAGTCAGTGAGGGATGGCATCTGGATTCAGGATCTGGATCAAAGGCAGACAAACAGACATGGATGCCAACCATTGAAGAAAAAGCTCTGACCCTTTGATCCCTCAGCTTTTGTACTGAGCATGAGACGGATGGGATGAAATACCCTGTTTGGTCAGTTTTGGGTCACCTGTCCTGTCTGCTCCTTCCAGCAGGTGTAACCCCTCTGTGCTCTTCTGCTTCTGACCCTCCAGCGGGGCAAATAACCAAGTTGGCTGACCTTGGGTGTTATAGCAATAAGTATAAGCAAGAGCCTCTCTGCACACCGTTCCTTGGCATCAACTGTAAACATCGATCTTATCGCTCTGGGATTGAACAGTTTCTGCACAACATGCTGTTAACTTCAGTAGCTAGAAGAGGTCTAGCTAAAAAGTAAAGTTACTGAACAGAAAATTGGTTCTGTTTTACCTCAAACCAGGACATGCTTACTAATATTTTCCTCACTGGGATCTGGAACACCCTCCTCTCTGGCCACTTGGTGCGATTCCTCATCTCTGGACCACATACCAACCTAGGAGATGTCAGGCATGAATTGCAAAAGATAAAGGACCAGAGTGTTAAGGCAGTCCCTTAACGCACCTGGCTCTTGCTTTCCCTGTCGCTTGGGAATATCACTTCCTGACTGGAGGACTGGAAGACCAGGGTTAGACAATCCATCTTGAGTCTCAGTTACCACCCATTGAGGAATGGTGATGCATTGTATTTGCTGTAACTCAAAAAGGGAAACTTTAACTATAGGCTAGCTTCTCTTTCATCCACCTCTCCATTTATATGCTTATATGCATTAGTGTTATGGATGTGGATGTTCTTCCATTTTCTGTGCATGNCTTTCCCTGTCGCTTGGGAATATCACTTCCTGACTGGAGGACTGGAAGACCAGGGTTAGACAATCCATCTTGAGTCTCAGTTACCACCCATTGAGGAATGGTGATGCATTGTATTTGCTGTAACTCAAAAAGGGAAACTTTAACTATAGGCTAGCTTCTCTTTCATCCACCTCTCCATTTATATGCTTATATGCATTAGTGTTATGGATGTGGATGTTCTTCCATTTTCTGTGCATGTGTAGGAGTTAGAAGGGGTACCCTTCTAACTCCTACATATAAGAGATCTTAGAGATCCTCTATAAGATCTCCTCTATGTAGAGATCTCCTATTAAAAGAGATATTAAAAGATCTTTGATCTCAGTGGTTATAAACTACGGTCTGTGTGTGTAGGGGTATGTGTGCACATGGTTTGTTTATATGTATATACATTAATCTGAGATCTGTGCTTTTGCTCTCACATGCATATATGTTGGTTTGGAATACCTTATAGTGTGAATCTTGTCATCTTTGAATCTGTAATCAAATTGCTGTTTGTTTATTTAGTTAAATCACTTTATAAATCTTTAAATCAGTTAATGACTAAGTGCTGCTACAACTCAAATCTCTTGATCTGCGTCAAATCACTAATAAAACTGAACTGCTGCTAAATCATAACTGTATCAAATACTTCCATCCTGCAATGCTATTCTATTTTCTGCATTTTTTTTCTGTTGGCAGCTGCAGTTCATAATAGATTGTATAATACATTGTAATGTCATACAAGTTCCTGTTGAGAAAAGCTTTCAGTTAATAAGCTAATAATTTGGTTCTCACTTGTCACTGAATACCTTGTATTAAATGAATCAACACCGTCTATTTTGGGGAAGGTGCCTTCAAGCTCCCCTTTACTGAGGGAGCTGGTGAAAGTGCTTACAAAGTCACTTTCATTTATCCACAGTCCTGGCCAACCAGTGGAGGTCCTAGCTGGCTGGAGTCCAGCAAATGTGATGCCCTTCCACAAGAAGGGCCAGAAAGAGGATCTGGAGAATTATAGTTCCACAAGAAGGGCCAGAAAGAGGATCTGGAGAATTATAGTCAGAGCTACAGGCTTGGGGAAGAGTGGCTGGAAAGCTGCCCAGCAGAAAAGGACTTGGGAGTGTTGGTTGACAGCAGTGTGCCCAGGTGGCCAAGAAGGCCAGTGGCATCCTGGCTTGTATCAGGAAAAGCGTGGCCAGCAGGACTAGGGAAGTGATCGTCCCCCTGTACTCAGCACTGGTGAGGCCCCATCTTGAATACTGGGTTCAGTTTTGGGCCCCTCACTACAAGAAAGACATTGAGGTGCTGGAGCGTGTCCAGAGAAGGGCAATGTTGCTGGTGAGGGCTCTGGAGAAGAAGTCTCATGAGGAGCAGCTGAGGGAACTGGGGTTGTTTAGCCTGGAGAAAAGGAGGTTGAGGGGAGACCTTATCATTCTCTGCAACTGCCTGAGAGGAGGCTGTAGCCAGGTGGGGGTCAATCTCTTCTCCCAAGTAACAAGGCATAGGACAAGAGGAAACTGCCTCAAGTTGTGCCAGGGGAAGTTTAGAGTAGATATTGGGAAAAAATTCTTCACTAAAAGGGTTATCAAGTGTTCGAACGGTGTAGACAGGGAAGTGGTGGAAGCACCATCCCTGGAGATTTTTGGAAGACAAGTAGATGTGGTGCTTAGGGACATGGTTTAGTGGTGGGTTTGGGTAGTGTTAGGTTAATGGTTGGACTTGATCTTAAAAGTTCTTTCCAACCTAGGCAATTCTATGATTCTAAGTATTTTTAAATCTGATTTACATACCATAAACTGAATCTCCATTTGTTGCTTTTTAGATTTGTGCTGACAAATGTGATAGCTTAGTGGTTTGTTTCTATGTATTTTTATTTATCTCAGATTTTTCCTCTGCTCTAGTATTTCATAATGGTTAACATGAACTGTTGCCATGTTTCATTTAATGTTTGTTGTTACGAGCTCATGGCTCCTGATTTGGATAGTATATTAGTTTTAGCTGCAAGATAAAGCTTTATATATATGTAGTGTAAACATCAGTATGGTTCTTGCAATGAGATGTCAGGTAACTCAGAACATTAGCTAAGATAGAACAAACTATGGCTTTTTTAATTCCTTTCTTTCTGGTAAATTGTAAAGGTTACTAATCTCTGGAGAAAGATAATAGGTCATATGTTTAATGGCTTTTTTTCCCTGCCTTATCTGCTAATTTTAAAATCTCTTAAAGAAAGGTCATATAAACAGGTCTTAATGTGAAATTTATGGGAAGAACAAAACCAGTGTGTACTTACTCATTACCTGTTGCATGCTCAAAACTACAATAGCTGATTACTTATATTCTGTGTGCTTCTTAGCGCAAGCAGATAAAATCTGGAGCTACTCAAATCTCATTAGCTAAATATGTAGAATAGTTTGATATGGAACGGATAGCAAGTTTCCTGTATTTTTTTCACCTCTCTAATCAAAATTTATTTTACCTCTAATTTTCTTCTTCAAGGTTTTTACAGAAGGTCTGTGTGTCTGTGTGCACATGAAACTGAGATACCACATGACTCTCACATAGTTGTAACTGTCTTTCTGTAAAAGTATGTCCGTTGGCAGAGAATAAGGGCAGGTTACAAAAGACTATTCAGAGCTGCTTTAGTACCAAAGTAATTTGTGTATTGGGGCATTAAAGAGAACTCTTCTTAAAGATACATTTTTAACATTGACACTGCCATTTGTTCTAGATGAAAACTTCCTACTAGGGTTTTTAAAATATTTTTCTGAAGACTACTATGAGTTTAGTTTTGTATAGCAGCTCACGTGATTGTGTGGATAAAAATTACACTAGTAGGCCCACTGGCCTTGTGTGCGCTATCAGTCATATTGTTTCTATCATAGTAATATATGAAATTACTATTATTTTATATATATATAATATATTCAAGCATAGAACTTGCAACATTGGGCAGACAAAAAAAAAAATGTATTTGCAAACAGGATTACAGTTCCAGTACACCAAGTATTAAATAAGCTATGAGGTGAGCATTTGTTAAATCTAGTCTTTCCTCATTATATTGAATTATACTTGGAGGCAATTTTTAGTCTTACTTCAGCTTGGAGCAGCTTCTGCATGAAGACAATGGATAAACAGATAAACCTCTTTAGTTTCTATCCTTTAATCTTCATACTTCAGGGAGTTTGAAAGTCGCACAACTTGAAATTTCATGGTTTCTTCACATTTTTGTATTGTTGGTTTTGTCAACATAGTTTGGTAAGATTGATCATCTCGAGTACCAGCTTCTCTCTGAAGAAAGGTGTTTTCCTCTAAGTGGGTTGCTGGTGTGTGTGAATGTGTTGAATTTGCAATACTTTGTTGGACTTTCTCCCAAAGCATGTGATGGAAGAGCAAAGGTGGGCAGAATATTCCTAGGTATTAAAATGGTGAGAGGGAAAATAAATTATATTGAAGACTTTTCACATTAGCTGAGAGTCAGACAATTGGGGCTGGTCTCAACCCCTTAGTGTAATACACCTCAAAAATGAGGACTATGTAGTACTGCAAGTAATGAAATAATTTGTAAGAGTTATTGAATTAAAAACAACTGAGTGAAGGTACACAGCAATAGTCACTTCAACATGGTGTGTAGATAGGTACAAGAAGGTTTTTATCAGTGGTTATGTTGCTATGCCCAAGTGCATTGCGCTATGACTTCCAACAGTAGAAGGAGACCCAAGAAGACTTGTAACACCATACTTTGAGTTTTTTGAATTTGCTTAAAGTGTTTTCAGACAGCTGAATTACCATGGAAAAGATATATGTACAGGCCATATAAATCAATGTTTCAAGCATTTTATCCACAGATTTTGTTCAATTGTGATGATTTCATTTAACTTTTATGGGCATAGAAGGATAAAAATTGTGATCTACAGTTTAAGTATAATCAATCAAATTATTTTGAATAACTAGTCAAAGTGTGGTGCTGCCTCAAAGTCTGAGAGAAAAGTTACCCCTTTGAAAATCCCTTTGAAATAGGGAAATTTGCATCTAAAAGGCACCTTTGGCTCAGTCAGCTGTGTTGATAGTTACTCAGTGTCACCTGTTCTCTGTTAAAGCTTAACCAGTTTGCTAAACTAACATCTATCTAAACCATTGAAATGTAAAGGCTTATATATTAAAAAGGTAATGCTAATTTCCTTTATGTAGCATACCTTAATTTTTTTGCTAGGTAACTGCTAAAGGACTTAAAACTTTCTTTCTGTTTCCAGAAGTTTTACTGTCATTTTCACTAACTTAAAATACTCTGAAATTTTTATCTTTATTTTTCTGCAGTGTTTTAGTAAATTAACAACTTTACTCCTTAGCCATAGAAACTGTGAAAGACTACTTGTTTGGCTGACATTCATGCAGTTCTATCAAGAGATTGGTAGGTATGTTGCTGCTGTAGCCACAATAAGGAGCAAGTGTGTGCAGTGAACCATCTGTGATCTTTGTAGTGCTATTCACTATTGTACAGAGCCAGCTTGGTCCAAGTCTGAAGGTTATATTTCCTTAAGGGAGCTTTATCTCTGAAAAAATCTTAAATCTCTCAACTTCTAGACAGAAGAGGATATATTTTCCAGTTATTAAGGCTGAAGTGTATTATTGGGGTGCGTGTGTAATGTGTGCAATAGGAAGATCCTAAAATAACCTGGAAGCTTCTTTGCATTTTCAAGAACGGAAATACTAGTTTTTTGGATATAAAAGTCAATACTCTCATGTTGCGGACATCTTTTAAGGGTGTTATTTAAAATACAATGCTCATGTCAGAAGCATGTGTTATGAACTTTTTGTTTGAGACTTTAGATTTACAGAAATTTTACGTGAAGCCAGCTTTCATCTTCCTGAGACATGGAAGTATGGGAGAGATCAGCTATTTAGTATATCAGGTTGCCAGTTACTTTGAACCTCACAAAAATGCACTGATGATACCACATGAAGGATGTAGTTGCATACTACAGAAACAGATCAGATGTGCAGAATGTGTCTCAGTGTGGGGAAAGACTAGGAGAGGTCTGGTGCCATAGGTTCAGGCCTGTCAAAAATACTTCCTTCTGTTTCTGTTTACAGGAAGGTTAAATATTTGCTCTTCTGGAGAGGTCCTGGATAAACACTGAGGAGGTAAATGAACTCCTGATTGAGCTATTGGTCTAAAGAGGTCTTTTGGGCTTGTATGCCATCTGGGTGCTTCTGGAGCTGCTTGTGTAGTTTGTAGTTTTGCACAGCCTTGGAACACGTCTTGACCTAGTGATGACTTGTGTGCTCCTAGTATGACTTCAAGTGGGTGGTTGGGTTTTTTAGTTAACAGACATCTCACCTGAATTATTTAATGATGCTGACAAATGAAAAAATACTCCACTCACCTTAAATTCAAGAGGAAGTGCAGCTTTTGTTAAAGTCTACTGCTAATGTGTCTCCTCTTGGTGGAGAGTGAAGGGCATTTTGCTAACACTAGTAGATTACTGATTTATCCCCACTTAAGTAGACTTATGAATGATGCCTCTTCAATAACTTCCATGATGTGAAATACCAGCTCACATGACTTGAGCCTAAATAATTTTTTTTTTTGTGGAGAAATACACTGGACTTGTGTGGGAAGATGTACTTGATGAATATTATAATGCCTATTGCACAGTATCATAGTGATGTTCTGGCATTTGTATTACGAAGTCAGGCTGAAAGGTATTTACTGTTTTGGAAATAGATTTTACAGAAATCCATTAAATCAAAGCCCAGAGAATTGTTGCTTAGTTTAGAAAAAAGCTTGATTTTCCTCATTGGTCAAAAGAATCCAGTTTAAGAAAACAGGACTTTTACAAGAAGAAAATAAAAGCTCATGCTGGCCTAATATCTACGGACAGTTAATCTGATGGAAATAGGGGTATTATCACCCTACTTCTTTCATCAGTTGCCTCACCATATTGTTTTGTCAACCTCAGTTTATCAGAAGACTTAAGTCCTGCAAGTGATTTTTCATTGGTAGTGATACCTCTGGATGATTTTCTGTAGACTTAACCGTTTTTCTAAAAAAAAAAAAAGCAGCTGTGATGATATCATTCTAATATTGTGAGTTTTTTGAATGTGCTGAAATACCTGGAAGAATATCTTTCTTGACAGAGGGCATAGCAGCTTAGTAGATTAAATAGTTCTCAAAAATTAGGGTTTGGGGAATGAGTGTTCTTCAACAAAACACACACAGCACTTTTGTGTATCTTTGACCTTTTACCTTTATCTTTCCTTCGTAGACAAAAGGTCACTGTTCTTCAGAACTTTTAACTTTTGTTTGTTACGGCCACCGTATGCTCGTATCTCCTTAATTATATGCTTTTTATGCATTGCAAAACAAAAATCAATAAATAGCATTTACTTAAAAGATCTCGCAAGGCACAAAGGCAGTGAGGAAAGAATTATCAAGTTAATCACAAAAACATACTACCTTTACTCCAATTTTCAAATACAATGAAGACCATCTCAGTGGCTGAATTGAACATTTCTTTTCAGTGTTTAGATTTTTGCATCACTTGGTTCCAAAAAATAAGCCTTTTAAAGTAAAATGGCTGATGAAACTGCTGAGTAAATGCCTCCATATGATCCAAGCTTGTATTTACAGAATAAATGTCTTTATTTCAGATTAAAGAAACTATTATCCTTTTAGAGCACAACTCTAGAGACCACAGGTCTTGATGCTGCAGGCCGGTGGGTACACATTAAATGTTAGCGGTGCCATTTGATTGCTTGCCTTAGTTACGTATTTTAATAGTTCAATAACAGTTATGAAGAACAACTTAGTGTTTCTAGCCTTTTATTCAGTATTTTGATTTAACTTCTGGAAAGTGTCAGACTGTATGGAACTTCTCGAAACCCTGATTCTGGTTTAAGTTACCGATCTCCCTGTTTATACTGCAGAAGTATTTAGGAAAGTTCCTACTGCAATGCCTAAGTCATAGGCATTTCAATTCGAAAAAGTGTTTTGTTACTGAAAGCGCTGCAGATGAGGAAAAAGGTTTGGATGCATGTTGTTTTATGCTTATATATTGCTGAAAACAGCTTTTATGTATTTGTAAGCCAGCTGTATCTGTCTTCAGGGCAGATGGTATTGTACTCTTCTGGTAAGAGCCAGTGACAAGAACTAAATACTGAATGGGATTAGTATTGCTGCTATTTAACATAAATAATAAGTACTAAAAGAAATTACGTTATGGTCAATAATAATCTATATTCAGATAGCATTTAGAGGTAACTTTATACTAATTATATGCTTCCATAATTATATGACCTATAATTAAATATGTATATATTATATAATTATATATAACTGTAATTAATCTATATTAATTGTGTATATATACTGCTGTAGGCAAATAAAAGCTTATGATTTTCATAAATTTAGATACTGACTAGTAGGATTCTTGCTATACCACAATGTCTGGTTGACAGCTGCCTCTGTGCGCAGTATTTCAGAAACATTACTTTATTATGTGAGCCAAACAACCGTCTTGGAGTAAAATTACATTTGGTTAAAAAGGTCAGTTTTAGATAGGACTATAGCATTTGTCTGAAACCTTGGATTAAAACTGAGATAAAAAATATTTGGTGATGGCTACCATCACCAAACAAAGAATGACAAAAATAAGACCTCTAATTGTGTCCTATCCATTTTCCTGGTTGCCCATATGTATGTGTACTCTCTCCCACATGTGTGTTCTCCTGAGTTCTTGTTAGGTCCCACTAGCCTAGTCTGAAGCCATCCTTGAGCTGCCATTCACTTACAGGTATAATCTTAAGGCCATATGATACATCCCTCATTTTTATATAGAGTATAAGATTGCTTCAGCTACAAGTTGCTTAGCTTGATTTCTTCTGTAAGTTTTTATTTTTCATTGGGTTCCTCTTAATCCATACAGGATTCTTACTGATTTGGTGGATAGGTGCTGTTGCTGGTACGTTGATTCCCTTGCAGTGCCAGTAGGAGTGTTGGCATAAAGATCATCCTTCTCTTTCCTTGGACAAGTTGCAAGCAAACATGTCATGTGTTCATCACTTCATCCTGGAGCTGTTTCAGATTCTAAGTGTATGAAGCTGTCAATACACTGCTAGCTGTTACTTCAGTTTTTCAAGATGTTTATACAGCTACAGTACCTGGCTTTTAAAAGGACAAAGTTGAATTTTGGAGGAAGATTTGAGCAGCGTGGTGAAAGTGACAGAAGAGTTTCCTGTGGCGTGATCAGAATTCTGCCTGCGGGGTTTTTTTTCTATTTATCTTAGTAGATTTTCTGCTCCACCATCATATGGGATGAACTGTCCTAAAAAAAATCCAAACCAAACAATCCTACAGCTAGAATCAAACTGAAAGTGAATACTCTGAAACTCAGTTTCTTCTGTTGTAAGGACAATGAAATGATCCTTTGTTTATACTACAGATAGAAGTGTAAAATCAAGGGTGCAAATGCGTGAGGGGAAAGCTCGCATTTGTAGAAGTTAAAATGTAGAATTTAAAGAATATCCTACTTGATGTATTTCTTATCTTGTTATCTACAGGGCCAGCTTTTCAGCAGGTAAAGGATGATATAATTACTTTTGCATATTGTAGAAATCAAGTTATTAACTACTCACAGATTAGTATGTTCCCCAAGTTGTATCTAATCAAAGCTGCAAGTTAAAAGAATATCCTGTGTTTAACCCAAAAGTTTCAGTGTTGGGGGTGTTTGAGAATTCCAGAGGGGAAAAGAAGTTACACTTCTGCATGATATTGCTCTAATCCTTTGTCTTCTGATGCATTGCTGTTTTGTTTGTAATTTTAGTTTTAGCTTGAAGCTGTAGTGTGAAACAGAGAAACTGTTACCCTGAGGTGGTATTAGTGTGGTTTACTTTCAGTGTATAGGACTTAGGTAAAGACTTCACGAAATTATATTTGGATGTAACAGTCAAAAACAGGGATTTGGGCATCTTGCTACCATTAACATTCAGGAATGATAGGAAGCTGAAGCTGTGGCACCCTCTTTAAATTAGCCTAATGCTTAAGCGAGTATCATGGTGAGTGAATACTATTAATGAATAGTTAAACACGGAATAAAAGTAATGAATACTTCTAAGGTATCTTAAGGGTAATTTAAGGCCGTGTGTGTAACATCACACAATATTTCTAGAGTATTTAACTATTGAAGGAGGATTTTTAAAGCTATCTTTAATTTTGTCCTATGTGTAGCAACATTTTAAAAACCTTGAAATTTAGGATTCCTGTCTTACTGTTTAGGTCGGAGGGAAATACGCTGTATACCATAATGTATTTCTCATAATAGGTATATTAAACTTTAAATGCAGTGTCTTGCAAATGTAAAACTTGCTGATGTAGTTACTGGGTTTTAATAGATCATTGACCCGTCAATCAGACTCTGACCATTTCAGAGATAAAAAGCTGGGCTTTCATTGGCTATTATGAATAGAACACCTTTCCGCAAATTAAGAAATGGTATAATAATTAACAGGTATAATGGATATGTGCATTCATGTTTCAGTTATATCTCTGAGCTTTAGTTCCTGTTATCTTTGGTGTAGTTAACCCCCTGTCTGCCCACAGATAATTTAACTACAATATAAAAATGGTCTTGTTTTGTGGCAGTGGCATTTTGCTAACGTGATAGATAGGTTTTTTGTTCATTTTCTTAGGATCTGTAATAAAGCTGTTCTTTTAGACTTTTTCTGTAAAGCAAGGCAGAGAACTTCACTAACAAAATTCATTAGATAAGTAATAATACTGTTCTAAAGAAGCATAGAGAAGGTTCTTTAAACAATTTTGCATACAGAGAATCTACCCAAACTATTTTCCCCTGGTTTACAGACTTAAATGATTAGAAGTACTGATGATTCCTGGTACTGGAGTTTGGTATCTTTCACCTAAAAAGTCACTCAGAAGTTGCCAAAGCACATCATTTGATAGTGGACTTATTAGGTGAACCAGGAAGTAGGCAGAGGTCACTTACCATTGCTAAGCTCTAAATATCTTAAGACAAATCAAAAGTTTAGGTTTGGAAAATATAAATGATATTTTAGTGACAAGAATTCATTAAATAACATAAAGATTCAATGGCTTTGATGTAATATACCTGCACTGCAAAATATGAATTGGGGAGGAAAATCCTAATTTTAGAGAAGTTATAAAACTGGAAAGTTAAGGAAAACTTTTTATATTTATGTACAGGGGCACAGTAGTTGTCTTTTTCTTTTCTATTTATAATATCTTAATACATGTCCAAGTAAGTAGTTTACCTTCATAGAAGATGAGGGGTAGTGGGACTATGCATTTCTGATTTAAGAGTGGCTTACATTGAGACTCTGGAATATAACCTTCCCTGTTCCTAAACTCATCCTCATAAGCCTTCCAGTTATTTGTCCTTTATTTTTAATAGTCCGTTCTTTCAGTAATAGTCTCACGCTGCAATGAACCCTTAATTCCTTAACTGGAGATATATATAGAACTACTTTTTTGCTATATTCTAATCCTCATAAACATACTACTTGATATCATAGTGCAAGCTAAACTACTTAAATCAAACCACAAAACTAAGTATCTCTAACAAATGAAAATCATTAAACATAATTCTCTTGTAATCTTTATCTTCCTATTTCTTCTTTTTTCCTCCTATTTAAATCTAAAACTTTTGGTTTTCCACAAGGATCTTATCTTAAAGTAAGAAGAATTCATCCAGTTGAATCTCAAGGATAAAAATAGTAAATAGATTTTATGAAGAGCACAAGTATGTCAAGATAACAGCTTTGTCTAATTCAGACTCTGCATAAAGAATAATATATATACTGAGAAGACAGTTTAGGACTATTGGGACGCATTTAGATTTACATTTTGTTGTTTTCATAGATCAGTAAAGCTTTTCATTAAAAATAATACAGTAATGTTTGGGAATTAAAAACAAAGCTGGTTTCCATAGTTTTAATATGGGGAGTAAACAGAATTGCAAACAGACACTCCCATGCTTGAGTATGATTCTTCAGTGATATTTTTCCTTAAAGTGTTAACTGATTAATTTATTATTCAACCCTGATTATAGGAAGGATACATTTGAAATATGAAACAGGATATTGCTGGAAGTAGAGTGAAGTGCAACTGCAGTTCTAGGATCTTGCATTTACTTTTATACTGAACTTCAAGTATTGAAAAGGTATGTTTAGTCTATGAAATGTAAATTTATCTAAAAGCTTTCCTTTGTTACTGCTTTCTAGTTTTAAGCTATAAAGTGCAAAAAACTAGCTCTAGTACAGTATGTGAAGCCCTGTTTATATGAAGTAGTCTAGGACACATGACAGTTTTTAAATTTTAAGTTTGGGTACTTGACACTGTGGAACGTTAAGCACCAACTTTTCTATGAACACAATCTCTGAAAGGTCTTGCAACTATAGGTTGTAAACTGGCCTCTAAGCATACTGTTTTAACAATCTCATCTATTTAGCAACCAAATTGCCCTTCTAGGGTCCTCAGAACTCATCAAGAACTGAAGTATTCAATGGGCTCATTTACGGTGTAGTTGAATGTCAGTTTTTCCTTGTAAGAAAACTTAGAACTTTGTTATACGCTTACTCCGAGAAAGTAGGTAAGGAAACTGTTTTGCCCTGAACATATTTTAAATAGAGGTTAAATTAAATTGACTTAAATTTTCTGTCTCCATGAAATTTGATGCACAAACGCTTGAGAATTTTTGCAGAATTAGGAAAAGCCTCTGAAATCTCTCCTGGGCTAAAGACATGTAACAAGATAGTAAGATTTGAATAAGATGCTATTTTATACCTGTGACAGGTTGATATGCAGCCAATGTAGAAGGTAAAGATTGAAGTGAAAGAGCTGCTTACTGTACCAAAGCTGTTTGGAAACGACTGATTATTTCATTAGTCTTTGCATGGTATGCACGTTCTTTAGAAATGGCACGGACTTGTCAGAATTCTGCTGTTCAATCTCTTTTGTACTATATATGGGGGAAAAATTTTTGTAATTCACTTGAACCTTTTATTCACTTTATTCCTCATTAAGAGCCATTTACACTGTTATACTGTAGAGTACCTAATTAAGAAATCTAACCATCTGTAACAGCTGTAACCAAGGTAATAACAAATGAAAAAAGCTACCAATAGACTTAAAGATTTTGGAATGTAAGAAATCGTTTAATCTCATCAGTTAGGTTATACTTGTGAAGTTCATTTGAAGTCACGGTGACATTTTCTGTTTGTCATAGGGGATCTGTTACTGAAGTTGTTTTTATATCCTGTATTGGGCAGCCTTTTGTCTACAAAACTTTCTTTTGACATTAGTTCTTTAGGGATTCAGCCTCAGTATTGCTTTGCTTTGTCTCTCCCTTCTTGCCTGATCCATTATTTTAGTGTTGAACTGTAAATTCTGTCTTTTTGGTTATTTGTATATTACCATTTTTTAATTATGTAACTTGAAACTTTCATAGTAGGGAATTGTCCTTTAGTAGTTGCATTCTTATGAGCCTAAATTTAAATGTACAACTGCAGAATTTTTGGTACTCCAGTCTCTTAAATATTATTCATTTTGTAATGAGCATAAAACTGAGTTACTGTGTTTTGTAGCTTCTTTGTATTATGACATGATAAATCTAATTTTAGTGGTTGTATATTCTTTTTCCAGTTACACCTGTAGTATACCCAGGACCAGTGTTCCGGGATGTTTATAGTTTTTTCCATGTTACTGTGAGCTTTATGAACACGCAGATTTATCGACCCCTAGTGGGCTGTTAGGAAAATGGCTGTTAATTTATTAAGTGCTAGATGAAAAAAATTATTTTTTTCCAATACTGCATATGTTTAAATGCTCTTTTTCTTCTATTTGCAGCTGGATTAGCTCCTGAACTTCATTTCTGATTTTCCTACCTCTGCAAAATTGCAGCAGCAACTTCTATTAACAACATTCCCAAAACATGTAGTTTGGTGTCTGCATTTTAATGAACACTTGTAGCTGTAGCTGAGTATTTTAAAATTACAGTACAGCATAAATTAAAAAAATCTTTTGTGTTGTGTAGGGTGAGCTTATTTTTAATAAGCTAGAAAAAGCTAGTAACTACTTGGGTAGTATGATACTATATAAGTGAATTAAAATTAATTCTAAATCATCTGCTCAAGTATCACAAATGGCTTTAATAAACACTCTTAGTGCTTATTAAATAATTATAATTTATCAGTAATATCCCAAAACCTTCCATTTCATGAAATAATCACTTAATACAGTATTTTCATACTAAACTATCATGAAAATATTGCATTTCTAGAAAACTTTTAGACTAATTTTAAATAGCTCTAGTATTTTTAATAATTAAGTTGAAAATTTAGTTTTGAGAGGTGAAATTATCTCCTAAACATACTGTGAAAGTTTCCTACAGGCGTTTATTTCACCTGAATTAAAATGAAGTACTGAATAGTGAATTCACATTTGGCTGTTTAATTAGCAATAATAAATGAAGATAAATCTGCTCAATAATTAAGCTTAAATTGAACTTCAGTATAATTCTGCATCAGCTGCATGTTTCCAAGTGTTAGAATCAGAAATTAAGCCCTACTATAAATAATTTATTTTTCTGTGCAAGTTTGACACAAATAACTTTTTTATTTTGTACCTTTAATTTCATGTACTGGTGTTTTTACCAGTTAATTATGAAATACTCCTTTGAATATTAAGTATTTTTAAATTGTTAAGAAAAGGCCAAATACAACTTTTGGCATTTACTAATACTTAGTGTTGTGTTTATTGTATAAACGATATTGTTTGAAATCAAACTTACACAGTGATCAAAAAATGTCAAAAGGACCTCAAATTCATATTTTTGTGGGAGCACCCAGTATTCTGAGCCTGCTGGAGGTGTCAGAGCAAAGTAGTTCAGCACCTGCTGCTGAAAAATGGAGAGAACTCCGCTGTTTATGTGATAGGCATGGTCTTTTTTCTGAAGAAGCCAAAGGTGCTGACCACATGGTGTTTCAGGCAGAAAGCTCTATGGTCACAGCAGTTCCTACAAATGATGACAGCTCTCAGCAGTCTAAACCGGGGACATTAATGGTAGCAAAAGAAGACTTGACATCTCTTGTACCAGTAACTTGTACCAGCACACCTAAAAAGACTGAAAGTATGTTTTATTCTGACTGTCAAATATCTAAAGATATATGCACACATGCAAATGTAAATTGGGCTGCAGATCAACACCTTCCTCAAAAAACTGCAGAATCAGATAGGCAGGATAAACAATCACAAAGCTGTTGTTCAAACCTCACTGCGAGAAAAGCCAGTCACTTGAAAGTTAACAGCTTTGACGTTTCAGATTTGGTTGCCAGTACTAAGCAGATCAGCATACATCTAAAGTCTGTGGGACAAGGTGTTCAATCAGATCATGGAAGCGATCGCCATGAACATCTAAGTCAATATCTGGATATGTTTTTCCCCCAAAATCAAGAGTCAAAACCAAAAGGAGAACCAGCTGACTGTTCAGACCTTGCAGTGTCAACTGATACGGAATTTCATAGTATAATGACTTCAAGTCAGATGGCTGTTTTTGCACGGGATCGGAATCAGCTGCAGGGAAGAATAGTAAAACTATTGGAAACAGAAGCAGGCAAGAAAACTGAAGAAAGGCAATATGATCACTTCCGATTTGATCCCGATGTTGGAACATGTCTTAATGTAGCTGAAAATGAATATAAGGAAGGGTATACAAGTTCCCTTGAACTTTTCAGTTCTGAGGATGATGGGAAAAATGTTTGCTTTGAAGCTACAAAACAAGAAGGAAGTGCTCAGGAAAATACAGAGAAGTCTCAAGAACTTAATGTTCCTGCTGAGCAATTTGTAAATGAAATCCATATTGAACCATGGAGCTCAGGAATATTGTGCTCTCAAGTAGACAGTTCTTATAAGGGCTCTTCTAAAAGAGCGCGCAAGTGTGAAGATTCCTTTCATATTTCTCACTCAGTGTTTAAAAGAGAGCTGAAATCAAAGAGAGCTAAACTGAATTCTTCTCCAGCTGGTCCTGGGATAAGAGTGGATCAAGAGAGGGCGACAGAGTTCAAGAACCTTCAAAAGAAACTATCGCTGCTTAAGAATTGCTGCTGCAAAAATCAGAAGTACAATGTTTTGGTCACAATAGTGCATCCTTGTCATATCAAAGAAATACAGGTGAAGACTAGACCAAAATCTTCATGTAAAGTTCCTGTAGCAACAATTGTAGTTATTGACCAGTCAGAAATTGAGAGAAAGGTGGTGCTATGGCGTGGTGCTGCATTTTGGTCACTCACTGTGTTTCCTGGGGATATTGTACTGCTTACAGGTGAGAATTCCTTTATTTGCCTTTTTAAAACGTCATTCTTCAAAATACCTGTTTAAAGTAGAACAATATGTAACCCGTAATTTGGAACTATGACTAAGCGTTTGTATTTTCTTACATCACTTGCGTCACTCAACATCACTTTGAATTCTCAGTCATCCTGCCAGTGGAACATGGACTGTTCCATAGAAGTTTGCCCATCTCTTAAGTATAGTCTTTGGTCGTAGGCACAGCAGTGCCATAGGTAGTCAGGTGTATTCTGTTTTAAAACAGTTGTTCCTGAAAGGTAAAATAGCTGGTACAAACCAGATGTACTTTTAATTTGATTGGTAGACTTTTTTGTAATTCTGTGCTGTTGGACCAACAGACGGACTGGAAAATTGTGATGTTATGTTCAGTCTCAGGATGAGAAATACTTTTCCTCTTAGGAAGGACTTTGTAGCTTAGCACTAGCATCTTGAGATGGATTGTGTTGTGAATTAGTAACTGACATAGACTGCAGAAATATCAAATGCTGTTTGCAGTTCATGTTCTTCATAACATGTCAGCTAGTAAAGAAGATTCTTCCTGGTAAGTCCTTTGTACTCTTTAATACTTAATAGGAGCAAAATGCTCCCTCTTTAAGAGAACACATGTCAGGTAAGAGAATGCTGTACTATAACAATGATATTGCACCTAATTTAGGGCTGGAGTTCACCAGAACTTGATAGTGATCTGGCCATTTAGGTTTTGCAATATGCAAAAAATTACACAATATGAAATTGTTTGAACATTTCTACAGTTTGATGCATATTTCTCTTTAAGAGTTCAAGTGGCTATAGGTAGATGCAAAGGTAGATATTTTAGATATTGAAGATAAGCTTGGCTTTTTCTTCTTGGATGTTCTTATCTCAAAATATATCATAAGTGTTTCTGGGTAAGCCTAGGACTTTGCTACTGATTCTGAAATGTTGCACTATAATAATTAACCCAATACAGCAATCCACTTATATAGTACCCGCTATGAAGCTATTGAATATTTTATGACTTGAAGAATCACATCTAACTATTGAGAGAATTTGATTAACTCATTGTAAGTGGTGTTTGTAGATTAAAAAAAAAAAATCACTTTGTTTCAAAGTGATCTCTTTCAAACTGTGTTTCACAACTATATGTAAAATTGTTCTGTAGTCAAGAAAACTATGATAACTCTTCAATGCTGTTGATACGTGAGTTGATAAGGTTTCTTTTTTCTTGCAGATATAACAATGTATGAGGATCTTTGGTGTGGAGAAATCATGCTGCAATCCACATTTACCAGTCAGTTATTGAACCTAGGGAACTGCTCAGCTCTCAATCCAGAAGAATGTAAGATTATACTGCATAAGTTTCCATAAAAATCACAGTAAAATAGCTATTTGAAGTACTTCTTGTTAGCAGTGCCTCATAGACAGGATAAAATGGAAAAGCGATCAACTGAGGGGTACAAAACACTACAGGAAAGTGTGACAAGAACAGCTGTGGACAAGATGACATCAGATAAGCATGAGGAGTTTATAGTGAAGTTGTGTGGTTACCATTCAAAATTCTGAAAAAAAGGAATTGTTTGAGCTTAGTTTAAGAAACAGCAGTTATCCCAGGACTCAGCCATAAGATGTCTGAGATTTCATGAAGATTAAATTTTTTGCAAAAATTTTAGAGGCTAAAAGAGTAAGTAGATATATTCAATGAAAGTAATTAATTGCAGGCTATTAACCACAAGGTCTTTAAAGATACTTGAGACGTGGAGGGTTGGAGACTAAGGAGAAAATCTATTCTAAGTGTCACCATGAACTTGCATTGCTGTTACTGTCTTCCTGATGTCCATTATTGCCAGTTATTTAAGGCAGGTTCTGAGGTAAATAATCAAGAATGGCTATTCTTCTTACCAAGCTATGGTAGAAGATTTCCTTTCTATCTTTGGTGTAATTAAAAATATTGTACATAGCTTAACTTTGTAATGTTATGAAGAGGAGGCAGATGAAGTAGAGGAGACAGCTGAAGGACAGTTTAATTTTGGATCAAGTGTTACACATCTCAAGACTTTCTTGCCTGGGAATTAATGTGAAACGACTTTGGTTTTGTTGGTGGAAATATGTACCAACTGATTTTTTTTTACTTCTAAGGTTAAAAAAAAGTGCCTCTAACTTTATTTTTTCATGTAAGTTTATCCTATAGTGGACGGTGGCGTTCTCCATAGCTTATTGGCATACATATCATCAGAATTTCCACACTTTGGAGACATTCCTCGAAGACAAGTTCAGCAACTGGACAGTGTTCAGTATGCACGGCTAGATCAGCTCCAGCCAAATACACTGGTTCACTCAGTCTTGAAAATTGTCGACATTGCCGTATTAACAGGTAAGTTCAGGCACTGGACTTCAACTTGCAGAACTTCAACATCAGATGAAACTATTCCACACACCAGTGTTTGATACAGGAGCCACAAGTAAAACCTTTGTAATGATCCACTTGTGGGAGGCACAGCAGTTAGGGAAATGGAGTTAAAGACAGGAAGGAAGTAACGACTGGTGTCAGCTGCTGAAACATGTCTGGGAGAAACATGCAGGCAATGAGCACTGATCAGCAGTGTTTGTGCTCACTGTGAGGGATTGGTGTGTTTTCACCAAGAACGAGCACTCGCCACAGACTGCAGTTACTAATGTACTGACTTGTCAGCGAGATGGCTTGAGCATCTCCGCAGCTCCAAATAGGGTGGTACTGGGCTTCAGTAAGATGGAGTATTGGAGAGATGCAGGTACAAAGTATAGTGTTGGAAGCAGGAATATAGGAGGAATGGGGGCTTGAAATCCTTTTCAGGGGAGATAGGTGTGCATGGCAGGAGTGCTGAAAAGAGGGAATGCTGCAGTTACAGTGGAGGAACTTAAATAAGTGTTTTTAACGCCTCTTGAGATTCAAGAGATAGATTCTTGCTGTAGATCACTGCTTGAGAAAGGGGGTGGCTTATGAAAATGTCATGTAGAACAGTCAAGCTTTACTGATTCAAAGCTCACCTGCCAACTACCTTCCATGTAAGCATTCTGTCATTAAAGGAAAATTTGGTTGCACTATAAATCATGTGTTTTTCAGAATGAAATAGGTTGTTGATTATTTTATTAGGATTTTCTTTATAATGGAACTCTGCTCTTTCTAATATTTTATTTGGAACTTTTCTTGTTTGTTTCTATTTTTTTCTACTTTGAATAAATGTCTAAAGCTAAGCATTCCTGATTTCTTAAGTACATGCAATATTTCTTTATAAAAACCCTTACTTGTGTGCCTTTTTTTACAAGTTCTTTTTGATTTTCAACACTGGAGAATGCACAGTGTGACACTACTAAGATGTCTTACTGTGATACTCCTATTTCTTCTGCATAGGTGCATCAGAACTACCTAATTAATATAATTTGTTTTGGAAACCTGAGTTTCCTGTATATTTTTACTGTGAAGATTCCTCTCCCCCAAAGAATCGTGCTCAACAGTCCATGTTCTGATTTTTGAGAGTTTATTCTTCTGTCATACATTCGTTTTCTTCTAAGAGTGAATGCAGTTATTTCAGGATTCCCTTTGCTAAAGCAGTTTTCCATGTTAAAATTGATAATTTTTTTCATTTCTTCATAATCAGGCCTTACAGCTGCTTCCTGGCATCTTTTCCACCATCTGAAATGAACAAACCCAATTTATCTTGGGGCATTCTCAATATTCCATGTAGTGTCTTGCCATGCTTTTTTAACACACTTTGGGCAGCTAAAGACCACTGTTCCCACCTGGAAAAGGAGTCACTTCTCTTTTCCCTGCGTAACTGTTCTGATTATGTTTTCTTCACAGTACCACTGTTTCTCAGTTCCTGACTTCAAGCTTTGCACATAAATTTGATCATATTGTGCTATCGTCTGGTATTAGTAATATGCAAATTTTTACCCACAATATCAATATAATGTTTATTCATTATAAATGGAAACTTTGAAGACAGATATCTTCATAATTTATTTTTGTACATAGATCCCAGAACTGTTAGATATTTAAGCAAGAGTTCTTAAAAATTATTTGTTTATGAAAAATATTATAGTTTTGATGTGGAACTGAAACTTACAGACGGTGTCCTGGGTAAGAGTGCTGTAGAGATCTTAACTGTTTCAATGTGTATATACTGCTACTGATCCTCTTAGAGTGCTTGTACATGACTATGGTTTTCTTTTATGTGAAAACTTCTAGAGGAACTTTTCTTTCAGTGTATTCCACAGAAGTTACAGGAACTTTAACTGCAAATTATGACAGTCTGTTGCTGAGAGATTGAGTGCTATTTCTTTCCACTCATACCGGTCAGGATGCGTGGGAGCTCAGATACCTGCTGTTTCAAAGGGAAGTGTCCAGTTGCTGAGTATTTAGGTGGATAAACTAATGTATTTTATACATTCCTTCAAACTAAATTAATTTTGCTGAAGAAATCGGATTGTTTTCATTCTGTCATGAAGAGATTATAGGTATATTCCTGTTCACTTATACCGTAAAATATGATAGCAGCATGATTTCATCTTAATGCTGAGGCATGTGCGTTTTGTGTGTTTATATCCTTTTTACTGTAGAAGTCATATAATTTTAAACTTTTTCAGAATCTGTGTATAGCTACAGAGGTGGCAGCCAAAGAAAAATTATTCTAACAGTAGAACAGAACAGAGATCAACGCTACAGGATGGTGCTGTGGGGAGCAGGGGCTGCCTGGTGCCCTCAGCTTCAAAGGAAAAAAGGTAAAGTTCTTGTAGCTATAGGTAGCTGTAAAAGGACTTTTGTGATGCTATTAATATCTTTAAAATGCTCAGCTGGTTACATTTTTCCATTCAACCTTTAAATACTGCCCTTAAAAGGGCAACCTATTTGATACCAATTTTAACAAGTCTCCTCTGTTTAGAAGCAGTGCCATCAGGAACAGAATTTCAATGCACTCACTTCAGAAGATTGAGAAGGCATGAGTATTTAGAAACTTGAATCTAAACACAAGATACACTGATGCATAGTAATGTAACTATTAAAAAAGGAACTTGGGTGTTACCTATGTTATCAGTCTTCCTTATCGTTGCCTCGTTTAGCATGAAGTTGTATTTTTTTCTACTTCTGATTTTCCTTCTCTGCTTTCCACCTTGCTGTTGTGTCAGGCTTTATATCCTAATGGTCTTGCTATCAAGTCCAGCTGTAACTGACTAAAATAATCTCTTGCAAGAATTACATAGCCTGTGTTTTAGCAGTGACTGCTACCAAATTTTGGGTTATTCCTGGCTTTGTTTTTTAAAATAAGTGAAACTAGGTTTTTAACTTAAGAGTTTGTACTTCTGATCAATGGATATGCTTAGGAAGTAAATGCTGTATTACTTGAAGTGCTGAATATGTCTGCCCAAAAAGCCAGTTTTCATATAGCACAAAATCCAGAAAGGTTAAACAACCTCACAGTGAATCTTTACCTATTAAATGCAGACACTCTGCATTCTGCCAGTTCCATTTCAATTTATAAGTAATCTCCACTCCTGGAAATCATTTAACTGCAAGACCTACCTCTTAAACTACTTCAAGAAGATGGTCCAATTTAAGCATTAACCAATTAACTTTCCTATATAATACCTACATGGCCCTTATTTTCATGCATACTTCAGCGTTATCAGGTATATACTGTTTGCTAGATGCTCCAGAAATCTTACAGTATTTAGTATGCTAGAATATTACACTGCTCAAAAAAGAGAATTTTAAATTTTTTTGTAGCTGCTAAAAGAAGGTACCAAAGGTAATTTCTAAGACACAATAGTATATCATTCTCTGATACTTAAAGCAGAAATGTATAACATGTAGATATCTGTAGTATTGTTTATATTTGATGTAAATCTTGTGTCTTATTCTCCAGCTGTACATCTAGAAGTTGGCATTTTAATCATTAGAGGCTTATCTGAAATTGAAGATGAGTGATTTCTCAACTGTTCAAATACTTAAACACAGACAAACTATGAACGTTTGATCCCAGTGAGATAACCAGAAAGATAAATTCACATGATACTAAAGCATATGCAACACAACAGCTAAATAGTGAGTGGGTTACAGGAAGAACACAATGTCCATCCTTCCTAGGAGTCATAGGTCAGCTGTGGTATGTGTTTACTGGTTGTACTAGCAGATTAGAAACCTCATAGTCCTGTAGAGAAAGGTATGGAGACTTGTAATTTTTGAACTGTCTCTGTACTTAAAGTGCGTAAGACTCTAGAGTTCTAGAGCATCTACAGATTGTTGCCAGTAAGTTAAATTTATTTTTCATCTCTTGCTAAAGATCAGTCCAAGCTTCCAGTATACAGTCATCAGACATTCAATTCATGCTTTACACTCATCTGGTTTAGATTACCAAACAAGAAAGATTTCTTTCTTTAAATACCTTTCTTGATTACTTATTGTTTACTCACATTTTGTGATCAATTGTCTGATCAACAGGGGAATGCTGAAGATCTGAATAATAGGTTAAATTCAGGTGTCAACCAAATCTTGTACCCTAGTTAGACTATGTCCTCCATGTCCATATATCCCCTCTTGCCAAGTGCCTGTTTGTTTCCTCCTGTTTAGATTTTCCCTTAGCGTTGCTTTTGGTGTTACAGCATGAATCTTGCTTTGGACGGGAGCATACTCAGTTCTGGGGGGCTGCAAGGTCTTCATTCAGATACGGGGTGCATGAAACCAGACCGATGCTCAGAGGAGAATATTTTTTTGGAGTATTTTACTGTAAAACACTGCATCTGACAGCAGGTTTTTCAGGACCTTGCAATTTTAGCAAGTTACCACCAAAAATCAGACTAATCCAAAATAAGAAAATACTGAAACATGCTAATAAAATGTATGCATAACAGACACTTGAATACATTTAAAAAAAAAAAAATCTGTATTTTTGTAACTTTATTTCCAAAACCAGTTATTTTGGCTTCAACTTCCAGCTTTAGTAAACATGGGGAAAAAATACCGGCTTGAAAAAATTCAGACTTGATTAGTAGGTGGTTACTGGATTCTTGCCACAAAGTGAAGGACAACCCAAATATATTACTCTTCAGTAATCTCCATTTTCAAAGTATTTTTCTTTATTACAGAGTCAATTGGAAAATGGAAAAAGAATTAATATTTTTAAATTGGAGCATTGTGGAGATAAAATATTAAAAAACAGGACTTATTAAAGATGGAAGTTGATTAATGACGGAGTTTTATCTTCTGGACATTCCCAACTTTTCCTTATTAGACCTGACAAATTTCAGAGCTGGTTTCTTTTTCAAAATGTTGAGTTGTCTTGCAAGCTGAATTCAAGTGAAATGAAAGCATCCATCTGTTACGGGAGGACTCATGCAAAGTTTATAGGGGAAGGAAATGAAAAACCCAACATGTTATCAGGTTTGAAATGAAGTTGCCAGAGCTGACCATATGAGAATATCTTGCTGATTTGTTTCGCAATCTTGTATGTGACCTTGTCTCACCTTGGTCTATAAATTAACCAAGGTATAGAAAGTAAACTCTTCTGTTTGCTTTTTTGTTCTATAGATCACATATGGGACTTTAAATACCTTCTGGTCCAACATAGTTCTGTCTCGGGTGACTTTGAACTGCACACAACTCCGTGGTCATCCTGCGAGTGCTTGTTTGATGATGACAAAAGGGCAATTGAATTTAAAGAAAAGTTTCAGAAAAGCAAAACATCCCTCTTGCATGTAACAAAGCTCTCGGCACATTTGGAGGAAAAATGCTCAGGTAAAGTTGTTATCCATAGCTCTGTAATGTCTGTTATGCAGTGCATAACGAAGCAAAATAGATGCTCTCTTGATCAAGTAAAACACTTTTTAAAAAATTAGCTCGGTTCAGGGAGTCTGAATTTATTCTGGAGGCTGCTGCTCAGTACCCATCCCAGTTGTGAATGTAGCCTTCATTCAGTGAGTCCACATAAAGATACCTTTGGAACACAGGGAGAAATGCTGTCTTTTGTTGTTCATGCCAATCAGTTTAGTAGTAATGTGATTAATCACTGAAAATTTATCAAGTAGTTTTTCTCCAAAACTAGAATTCTCTAAAGCAAGAGCAAAATATCTACGGGTATTGAAAACTACTTACACAAGAAAAAAAATGCTTTACACCGTCACACCCTCTCAGATAAACCTTGAAAATTTCTAAGGTTGGTGCTACACGTGAAGCGGTAACTAAATAAAGTTGGTATTGAAGCAATACTCTCTGTGTAAATAACAATTACTCTAGTTTATGTATAAATAGTGGAAAGCTAACTTGTTAAAGCTATGCTTTTCAGTGTCTCTGAATTAGCATGGAAGAAAAGCAATTGGAAATTATTTGCACAATTCTGATTTCTTGACCTCTTATTCAGACACTTCTCTGTTGGCATCTACCTCAATGGTACCTAAAAATGCGGTATTTTCATACATTTTTAAATAATATATAACCACAATGATTTTTCATTGCATAAATGATCTCTAAAAATATGAGCATGTGCTACTAAAGGAAAAAGAACCTTTAATAGATAATGATTTTGGTTTTAAATTAGCTCTAACCCTTGATTTTTGCTTTCAGTTATAAATAAAACTCAATGCAGACTTGATTGAAATTCTGGGGCATTTTTGGTTTTGTGTGTTTGTTTTTTTTTCCAGGAGTGGTTCAAGTGAAAGCCCATATCTTAGAATTGAAGTTTACCATTTCAACTGGTCAGTACAAGCAACTTGTCTTCCGTGCTGACACTTCACTGGAGTGTGTTTTGGCTTCTCTGCCTATGATTACGTATTCGGGTTGTGCTAAATGTGGTTTGGAACTACAGACAGATGAGAACATGATCTACAAGCAATGTGGTAGATGTTTGCCTTACAACAAAGTAAAAACATTCTACAGGTGAACAAATTAAAACTAAAATAATGTGTACTATTAGGGAAGTAAACTACAACTTTCTCCATTTTAAGTTCCCCATATATAAAATTCTATATTCAATGTGTGGTTAGCAATTCCTATTTTTCTAATGAATTTTGAAGGAGCTGTTCTTGAATTGCTGTATTATATTGCCATTATTTATAAGTAATACTTTTTGTGTAAATCTAACTTTTTCATTTCTTTGAATACTATGTCATACAGTAAGGGTGTTTGCCCAGTACCGTGTCAGTAAGCTAAGATGGAGTAGAAGCTTGAGGATTAAAGGAAAATACCTTGAGTGTCGTCTTCTGGCCTAAGTTTGAAACTGTGAATGCACAACCATAATTACAAACTGATTAATCACTTTTAGCCTTGCAGAAATAATATTAACAAATGTTTTCAATGAATATGCTTTTAGTGAGCAGAGATACTAATTTATCAGCAGATGGCACTGTGAGACAAGATGTATATGCACGTTTACTTGGAGAAAATAAACTAAACAGATCCAGTTGGTGTAGGAATAACTTATTAACTAATTCAATTCTTAAATTTGTCTTGGGCTTTTGAAATGTAAGCACCAAAGCAACTTGAAAGGTGTGTAGGTAGAGAAGGTTGAGGCAATTATAGACATACTAGAATTCAAAATATGTAAATTTTCAACCAAAATTCTTTCTAAAACTATTCCCTAATGAGTCTAATGAATTATTGCGTACTCAATAGTTTCTCACTTGGCTTTGATTTAAATGCTAGAATCCCATTTGTCTAACAAGGTAGTGACTTGGTCTTTTTCCTCTATGCAAAAGAGTCTTGCATCTTTAAATTGGTATGCTAATTATTTTCCTGTGTGGGAGGATTAAGTGTGAAAAGTTTTCTGTAACTGAAAAGGTTGCCTCTCTCTCTCATGAGATTATGACCTCTCATGTAGTCCTGAATTTACTCTCTCATGCGAAAGACGGTAGAAAAATGGTAAAGATTTCCAATACTTTTATTCTCAGCATGTGAACACATCTTGATGTGAAACTTTTTCAAAGAAAAGTATGTCATTTTTGCACTGAAATTCTGCTCTGATCAGTAAGAATGCATCTCCTTGGTAGTATTTCCAAATTCTGTATTGTAGGATAACTTAGTACTTTTACGTCTTAACGAGAAAAATCTGTCTCTTGGTAAAGATATACCTTGTGAAAATGAAATTAACTTATTGAGTAAATATTCTGCCCTAGCATTAGTGCTCCATTCAAGAGCTTGATATGTTAATGGTTAGTGTTAGTCTCGCTTATAAAATTGTACGCACAACTAGTAAAAAAAATGACCTATTTTTTCTGTAGTTTGCTAGTTCAAGTCCCTTTATCTCAGATTGGTTTTGAGCCCTCAGTATAAGGAGGTAGGAGGTTCAATATGCTGTATTTCTAGCAATACAATAGCTACCAGCATCTCTTTGGAATTAAAATTTCCATATTGTGTTCTACTTAATACGAGTAAATGTAGTAATACTAAATACTGTAGACTTCTTAAAACATAGGATTAGTGTGTAATTAGATTTGCTTCTTTGATTCACACAATGTAGTAACTTGCTAATGTAACATAGGGATTTTTTTTAACTTTAAAAATGTGAGTATATAAGCTATGAAATAAACACTATGATAGGAAAATAGATACAAGAGGATCTTGGTACTTAAGAGACTATATAAGTCATTAAAATCTTGGGTTTCAGTGCTGTAGGTCAGTGAAGTCATCCTCTATCATCTTTTTCCTTGGAAATGTAGAAGCCCAGTCTTGTTAATCTGCTGTTCTGCTGTGATTATAATGAAGCTCATTTTTTTCCTTCAGATGCTGAAGACACAAGCTTAAGATAGGTACATGAGTAAGTGCTTAGGTAGCTTTCTTTTTTTCCATGTTAGAAACCCAGAATACTGAATGCTTTAATAGTAGCAGTAATGATGAGGCAAAAGGTGCTAGAAACTTGTAAGTGCAGTCATATAATGTGTGTAAATATTTCCATATTCCTTTTGAGCTAGGACAATACAACTATCAAGCTAGAAGAAATCATGAAAACTAAGACAAGGAAAAATATTTTGTATTTCAGAGCTCACCTCCTAGATTTTTTTGGATATCACATATAGGTCTTTGTTTCTTATATCTGTTTTTGCCCAAACTTCCAGTTTCCTAGCATCTTTTCCCTGGAATCTGGTATGCTGGAAGTGTTCCCATCAGATAATTCGTTCTTCAGTGTATACCAGAGTGTTTGTCATTTAAAAAGATGAATGTTTAAACAGTATCAGTAATGTGAGAGGAGATTTCTAGATACTTACACACAACAGGGATTGAATCCAACACTTCTGTACTAGTGGAAAAGCCCATCTCACTGGCATGCTTCACCAGCTTTGTATACAGGTACTAAAGACTGTATGCTCAGTAGCCTCTAAGGAAAATTTTAGTAGAACTACGTATGCCTTTAGTGAAATTTTGTTATATCCTTAAATATGTTTATAACTGGTTTACAATGATTTAAATTCACCATATCAAAGACAGTGGTATTTTAAGGAATAAAGTTAATCACAAAATTGCATTTTCTGTGGTGCTACTGAAAGAATATTAACTGTGCTAGGCTCTGTTTTGAAGGCTGTGTTGAATCTTCCTTTTCACCATGACAGTTCACTCTTGTTGAAATAAATAAGATTATCTGAAAGAAGACTTAGGTGACCTTGAGAACAGAGTATGAACTGAGAAACAGGTAGTCCGTATATCTCTGAAGCAAAATCAATGTTTCCTAATACATCACTTGGTTTGCAAGTTACATATGTAGACCACATCTGCCTATGGTTATGAAAGCTTTAAATTTTGCACCATCTCTTAGTACATTTTCCTGCAAGCTTATTTAAGTTAATTATACTGTTTGCAAAACATTAATTTAGCATTTCTGGAAGTCATAATAATTTTCATGGACTTCAGCATAAATTGTCTAAACCAAAATACATTTCTTCAGAGAAAATAGCAATTACCCACAATTATTTGGGAAACTGAGCATATGAGTCTACTTGTTGTTAAGCTTTGTCATGAAGGGAGCTGGCAGTCTTTGACTACAAATAGTCTGGGCCTTGGTTTCTGTCTAAACTAACAGATTTGTAATAATTCCACAGATGATCAGACATGGAATTTTCTTATGTCTTTTGTTCACTTAAGATTATGAACTTTAGCAGTAGCTTTTAGATTGACAGATGGCAATTCAAATGATTTGCCTACTGGGAAAGGGGTGTATTTGCAGTCATGTGCCTTCACGCCTCACAGGCATTCAAATTAGTGCTGTTAGTTAGCACGATGCAGAATATACCTAAATTAATCTACTAGTAACACTCTCCAGTTGTCAATATACTGAAGTACTGGCTGATGGTCTTATTTGCCAGTGCAGCTCTGCTAGTCTCTTGAAGTGACTGCCCTTCTCCCATCTCTGCAGTGCGCACGGTTTATCCTGTTGGGAGCATCTCCCACTGAAAAATTCTGTGCCGAAGATGGATGTGCCTTATTTTATTACTTTGACATACACTATTTTGGTACTGTTCCAATCTTGCTAGAACCAGGATTTACATTATTGTGAGATGTCCCAATGTTTACTGTTTTTAGTTTCTTCTGTGGGATGGTCAGGGTATAAGAGCATTGATCCTGCTATGATCAGAGCAGTGCAGATTTCCTAAAAAGTGTGAGGATTGTGATGGTGCAGATGTTGTTGCAGTTCAAATTGTAAATAGTCTCAGGGAAGTCAAAGAGCACATGTTGGGTAGAAGCTGCATCAGCTGTATAAACAATTAGGCTTAGTAAAATCTCTCAGAAGCTTGAAGACAAGGGGAAACTCTCTGTTGAGCATCACTGTAGAGGGCCAGTAGAGTCTCATCTCACAAAAGCATAGCAAAAACCAATAGCAAGGACTTATTTGGAAGACCAATTAAAAAAACATATGGCATCAATAATGACAGGTTGGAAAGAAGGCAAATACTCAAAATAAAGGGAATACCTGTACTAAGAATTACTTCTTACCAGTTGCTTGTCATCCAGTATCACTCTTGAATGTGCAAAAAACCAGTGCTTGTAGGACAGCAGTCCCTAACCAGGTTAATTTCAGACCTAACAGGAACACTATTGACCATATGCTATGTAGGAAATGGTTTCCAGGAAGAGGAGGGATTTTCACTTGTTTAGTAGTGTGTGAAACCTTTTGGTATTTATCGTGGTACAAGAGATAGTATCTTGCTATTATGTAGTGGCTATGAAGACTGACAATATTAGGTGATGTTGATACAATTCCAAGTGATACACCTAAGCTTGTCACCCTACTTTGCATTTCAAATTTTTATGTACCCTTTGTGTATTTGTAGGTACACATATACTCACGTATTAATATTTATTATTTATTTAGCATTGTTTTCTTCACTTGTCTGAAAGTAAGGCTTACTTGATAGCTTCAGAAGTTGTTTTAACATTGCGTAGTAAATTCAGTTATCTCAAACTCATCCCAGCTCTACAGATTTGACAGAGATGAATGCATAGAGATTATCTAGTTTTTCTAGTTCTTGGTGTTATGTTGGAGGGTAATACTACATTGTATTACAGTGATTCAGAAATGTTGCTTCAATCAAAAAACATAGCAGCTAACTTTCAAGAGTCTTTTGTTTTCTGATCTAGACCTGCTTTGATGACAGTAGAAGACGGCGGATATGAAATACATGTTCACGTGGTGTCTGAGTTGATGGAAAAAATCTTCCTCAATATTCCTGCAGACAGGCTGAACAGATTAGTAGGTACTGTTTCATGAATTATTTATGACACAAACAGGCAGCAAAATTCATAATGGAAGTAAAATTTCTAATTATTGACAGTTTAGAGCTGGAATGAGATTGTTCTGGAAATATGATGATTGCTGGTATTGTATGAGACTTACAAAAAAAACCCCACCCCACAACAGAGAACACTTCAGTTGCTGTCTGACAAACTCAGAAGTTCAGACTTGGGGTAGCAACAAGAGGTGAGATGATATGAACATTTATTATACTTTATATAACTAAGTAAGTATTCAGTAACTAAATTGATTCCTCATGTGCAAAACAAATCTTTTAGCAGTTTTTAGAAATAGCTGGCATGCTTTCGTGAGGTAAATAACTGAGCAGTATTTCAAACAGGCTTGCTGTGATACATCCCTGTTTGACTTCTTGAGGTGTTTTACATGACACACAGGTGTTAGCTTAATCAGAAACAGTCTTAGCACATTGTTTTAAAAAAATTATTAAAACCAAAGCTAATTTTCTATTCAGATATTGAGTTACACTTCCAGTAATTCAGTGTAGTTTTCATGGATGTGGAACTTGAATGTTAGGTGCTATTATGAAAATAAAGACTAAATTGGATTGTTCTGTCTTTTGCAGTGCCCTCTTCAGATATAACCTACAGCGCAATAGTAGCAGATCTGTGTCATTTGCTGCTAGCAGATACGGAAGCATCCTATTTGTTGGAAATTAGGAGCCATTTTGTGCTAGATGAAAACAGCTACCCTTTGCAAAAGGATTTCCATCTGCTAAATTTTCATCCTCATCTTTGAAGCACTGACTTCTGCAATAACTGAGTAACAGACCATAGGAACACACAGATGGTCAACAGAAGAAAAATGAACTAGCTCAAGGAAGCAAATCTTTTTAAGAGTACAAGAAAGGATTTTGGTTTTAACTTATACAGAAAAACCTGAAAAGAATTGGTATGGAATACCTGCTAATAGCGTGTACTGCTGCTATAAAACTGATGAATTGTCATAAAGTATACTTTTATACATTAATAAAACTTAATAAACTCTTACTGGGTATTGTTTTTCCTTTTCTCCCCAGAAAAGTTCACTGGTATTGAGAGACTGAATTTTTCTCAGATATGGCAGCTTAGAGGAAGACAGCCACAATTCAGTAATATTACTTTAGCTATAAGATTTTGTCTTATCCTATATGTTATTTTTAACTTGGTTTGCCTTTGTTTGCTTTGCTGTTGTGGTTGCTTTCCTTCTTTTAATAGCAGAATTTCTGCCACTTACCCTTGGCAATTTTGCTGCTATTGTTTTCTCGCATAAAACAGAACTGTCTCACTGAATTTAATTTTGTGTATCTAGAAGCTGTTGCACCATATTAAGAGGTTTAAACTGTGCATTCTTTTGTGGACCCTACAAATTATTTAATTGCTGTAGTATTTATTGTATTATTTATCCAACAGAAGCTGGCAAATAAATGTAATGGCCTTAGGCCAATTTGATCAGTTTACCACTGGTCTGCAAAATCTTCTCCCAACTTGATCGGCAGAGAAAATAATTTAAACCTTTTTAACGTTTTAGTGTGTTCTGATAGTGATTTTTATCAGGAAAAGACTAAGTGATGACTGCACCTGACTTCATAAATTAACAATGTCATAACTATTCTGCAAAAGCGCTTAAATGTATAGATCAATATTTTTCTCTGATAGAAATATCTTTGTGATATAAATTGTGCCTCTTACTGAGGCTGGTAGAAGCTGTAGGGTATGAATCACGTTTGCTCTCTGGCTAGATCCTTACAGATATTTAGCTGCAGTGCTCTCATTTAGAAAATTAGTTTCTGCATATGGTGTTTCAGCTATCTTCAGGCTTCAAACACAGAACCGTTCTCAAAACCGAATTTGACAAATCTAGTTGTCAAATACATTATAGTGCAAGTAATATGACTGTTGAACACCTTTCATGTGCTGTTTCTTGGAAGTGGCTACTTACATTTAAATAACCATGTTTCATGGTGCTAGTTTGGATTCTCTTGTATCTCAGGTAAAACCAATTTGGATCTGAGCTTTTAACGATGTTGATTAGAGCTATGTGTAAGCCATGTGTTTTCTTGTGTACCAATAAAGGGGAAGGTAGTAATGTTTCTGATCAGTCTGGCATCAACAGAGAATCCAAAGGATTATCGGATGACTTTGAAGAAAGGAATTCTCAGCTGAAGTTTCACAAGGACACTAATTTTATTGCTGTATTTAACTACTTGTGTACTGATCAGTCTGGTCAGATTCTATTGATCAAACAAGTTTGTGCAGCTCTGCCTATCATAGCAGACTTAGTCTTCTGGTTTAAGCCCAAGCCATGTTGTGATACAGTAATTCCCTGATATTTTTGTCTGTCTCTCTGAAACAGTCTATGACAGTTTTGCCAAGGAGTGTAGAAATGCTGACCTTATGCCAGCAAAAACAACTTCCTGCTGTGCCAAGATACCTAAGACTAGTATAAGAAAGACAGTGGAGTGACACCAAAAACTATGCTCAACACTGGAACCACTGGTGTGCAAATCAGAAGAAATTAGGTAGTCCCTTACACAAAGGAAACACTGCAGAGTCTCTGTAGAGTAATGATAACTTCCACAATGTCAAGCCTAGGGCAAGGGAGGAACCAGGCACAGAAGATGTGGCAATGTGGCACAGGCCACATTGTAGTGGCCTCATCTCATGATCAAGAATGAGAACTTACTTTTGCTACCGTTAATAAATTGTGCTAAAGATAATATGGAAAATCAAGCTTTGTAAAAGGAGGATTCAGGAGACTCACAATGGTTGAATTTTCATCTCACGATAAAAGCACTTTTTATCTAGTTTCATGTGACCTGGCAAAACCAGGATAACATTGTCCTGGTTCACCATAGTTCCATATTAACTTTAGTAAATTTACCATAGTTTGATAGTTTCTTTGGTTCCTCCTATATTCACTTTAGTAAATCTATGTAAAATGTTTAGGTCTTGCTGCCATGTGTTTACTCCCTGCCTTTCAGACAGGAAGCCATTTCACTTTATGTGCCTCCACCTGGCGTAGATTTCTGCTGAAGGAGCTTTCTGATGCTGTATCACCTGTCATGCATCTTGTTTCCTTTCAGTTTCATCAAGATGCTGCTTTTAGAATGTATGGTTATATTAGGAGCAAACAAATCCAGTCTGTCCTTTCCTCATGTAGAGGAAGGATGGAGTAGTGCAGATTGCAGCGATCTAAGACCTGAATGATACTAAAGATACTAAGATCTAAGTGATACTAAAAAATTAGTATAGGTATAATTTTAATTGGGAGAAAAGGTAGAGAGTGATCCACAAAGGAATATAAATAAATCCAAAATGGTGGTAAATTGCTGGTCTCTGTCATTTGAAGGGGTTGTAATACTAAGTTACATGCTAGATTTATTGCAGAGCTTTAGAAATTCCTGTAGTTGTCAATTGTAATGGGAAGTGTTGTGGAAGGTGCCATGTTTTGTATGATCTTGTATCTCTTTCTTGTGTACTTCTTGGATGGGGGTTTTCCATGATATGAGTCTTGGTAAAACTTTAAAACTTTTTAGAGGAAAAGAAGTACTGTTAGGTCTTGTAATCGTTCCTCCTCCTTCATCTCAGTATAAGTCTGAAAGCACAAGACCAGAGGCATGATCTGTACAAAAAAAATTGCTCTATTGTGTGATAATTGATAACACTGTATTGTAACTCCTTAATGAATAATTTTTCTGGCTTTACTTGAGTAATTCTCTTGTTAAAAGAGTCAAAAAGGACCTTTCTCACTTACTTCACTTGGATAACCTTGAGCAAAGTCAAGTATACTGGTAAGCGCATTTAAATATGTTTCTTTGTGATTTTAGCTGGAACTATTGGACACAGTCTGGAAGTATCAGTACTTAATGTATAAGAAGTGCAAAGAAAAGAGACTACATTAGTACAATGTGTTGTTTTATTACTTGGACTGGACTGTACATTAATTCAGACAGGTGACTTCCCACTTCAGAGATTTTTATTTTAATAGACACTGTGCATTACATGCATCTTCCTGCATAAGCTAGTAAATCTGACTGTCTGGAACATTCCTAACAGTTTACTTTTAAGATCTTTAATGTTTATTGGTATGATTTAAACCATAAAGTGGGACATAGTGTATTTGTTTAAATGGCTTTATAGTAGTAATATAGTTATCATAGTTTATGTATAGTTTTCTTTCCCAGATCAAACGTGTTGCCTATTAGATTGACTTTTTTTTTTTCAGTGATTTTGTAGGAGTAAAACTTGAAAACAGCTCTTTGGGATTGGGGGTGCTGATATTACTCATTTAAGAGAGATATAATGAAGGTTGAACATCTTGTAAAATTCAATTAAATGGAACGAGTTTAGGCTCATCTTATATCCAGTGGTGCAGTTAGCAAGATGGACTGAGGGGTACCAAGTAACATTTTAAGTGGGAGATCAGGTGAAGAAGAGTCTGTTATCTTACAATTCCTCCCAGATATATTCTCATTCATAGTATTTCCTTTAGACAATAACAACATTATCAAAATGGAAAGTCTTCTCAGCTCCCCAGATAAATATCATTTTTAAAATATATTGAATTAATTAATATTGTGTCCTGTTTTGAAAGGAAGTTGGCTCTATTTCAGCTGCAGAGATTGGAACATAATTGTACAAAATGTTTTGCTGCAATAGTCTGTCTGGTTTATGACTGTACGGCGTGAAAGGTACAGAGTTCACATCTCCAGTGAACAATCAAGAAGAGAAGAACGTCCTATTTATTTTCTTTTGATTAAAAATAATTGTTCTGAATTATTTTACATAACGCTAATTTACTTAACGAAGAAAACTCTACCACTAAACCAGGCATGTGTCCTGGGAGCTTAAGCTAACTGGATTTTTCAATGTAAGAATGGCCATACTTGGGTCAAACCCAAAGTTCTTGTAATGAATGCTCTGTCTCCAGCAGAGATGTGTTTAGGGAGAAATACAAAGACAGGACAAGTCCCTTGTATTACTTTCTCAGAGTACTTCAGTACTACTGCAAGCCTCCAATCATTTGTGACTTCAGGACTTTTATACTCCCTAAGTGTCAACACGGTGTTGTATGTTGGGTCAGCTGAAAACATCTAACTGAATTACGGCAAGAAATGCATGGTGCTGAGGGATGAGAACAGCTGCTTCTGTGCTTCTGATCAATAAACACTCAGGACTTCCCACCATTCCTATTCAAAAGAGGATTTCAATATAATGCTGCTATTTTAAATAAAGTATAACTTTAGTAGTTAATCAGCATCATCTAGGTTTTGTCTGGTTTGGCATGTTTACTGGGCTTCCATCCCTTTTGGTGAAGCTACTCTGTCCATGGTGATCCAATGCAGTGGACAGTTCGGCCTGGTATCATAATTGACAATCCTTAGGTCATTTTGGGTTCTATCCACATGATGGATGAATGTTTGTGCCCCCAACTCATGATCAAGAACTGGAATTTTACTAGACAAAATAACTAATACTGGGAGATCATGATTGTCTTCCTGTTTTTTAATCTGCATATTAAATGTATTTTAATATATTTAATATTATATATTACACATTTACTATAATATTTAACATTATATATATTTAGTGGACATATATTTTGAAGAGAGGAAAGACAGAGTTCCAGTCTAGCAAGGACCAAGCTTCCTCTTTGTGTTTGGGCAAGGAAAGAATTTACTTACTTTATTCTTGTCTACTTAAGAGTGTAAAAAGGTCAAAGATTTTGTACCCTCTATCATTAGATTATGACAGTGAGAGCTTTTCCATTTTAAGGATGGTTTTGCTGTTTTTAATCTGTGCTGTTTACGTGCTGTGGCAGAGAGTGTGCCATCGTTTAACCAACTCCTTGGGCTTGCTGATCATCTCATTCCAGTGTTCCAGTTCTTTGCCACGGGTGTACATGAAAGGCCCGACCACTACACGTCCTAGCAGATGTGTTTCTGTGGACAAAAAGAAAGCAGTTAGTGATTAATGCCTGTAAGTGCTTCTCTGAAATGCTTACCTAAATTAGAATATTCACTTGTATTTCTCAAAGTAATGCATGTTCTGAAAGTTATTTTTAAACCAAAATTTTCATCAAGGAACTCACTCTAGAGTTCAAGTTCCTTAGGTTCTACGTGCTAAGATTCAGCATTAAAAGGTACTGCGGTAAGTCAATTCAGGCCTGCCCTGTTGCCTGCCCTCTGAACTAGAATCCATTTAAGATGCATGGATCGGTACCTGCCCAGCCCCTCTACCTCAGGTGAACCGTGGAAGCGTGCCCTGGTTCTGGGCATCAGCAACCTTAGTAGGATTCGTATGATGTGCTAGCTTGGGGAAGAACAGATCTAGTTACTGGGACAGCTGGGAGTCACAATATGTGGGTTGCCACTGGCCACCCTCTGCCAATGAGCAAATTGTTTGTTCGTGCCTCAACTTTTCAGCTGTGGATGGGGAAAATAATTTGAACCTGCCTTACGTGAACTTCAGAATGTTTCTAAAGCATTTGGCTGTCTGCAAGTGGAAATGATGGAAGGCTCCAGTACTGATCCTAGTTCTTGTCAATCCTCAAGGCCAAGGCACCTGGCCCAAAATCTTACCTAAACAATTTTTTTTTTAGGAGTGCATGAATTCAAATCAGGCTATTAATTTTTCATTGAGATCATATTTGCATTGCAGGGAAGATGTTTTTCTTGTGAGCACTGGAAGTATTGAATTGGAATTTGCGTCTCTTAAGCAGAACTCCTTAATGGTTTCTCTGGCAATTAGTAAAAGCTGACCTCAAGCATAAGGTTTTCTGTCAGGGAATGGGGATGTTTGTGGTCTGTCTGTCTTCTTTCTCACTGCTTGAACTGCTGTGATAAAATTCCTATTTCTCTTCCAAATTTGGTTGGGAACAGTGAATGGCTTCAAAACTTTGGATGTCGGGGATTATACATGCAGGTGTTCACAGAACATAATTGCATAAGATTGTTTTCTTAGGATATCAGAATGAAACAAATGTACAACACCTTGTACTGACAGTGACTACCTTACAGTTAGATTATTCATGTCTTCCATTAAATTTATCTTTAACCTCTGATACATATGCTTACAGCAAATACATTGCTCCGCTTTTTAAAGAAACAGCCTGTGAAATGCCCCAGACCTTTAATATGTTTTATGATTATTGCTGAAAAGGAATTAGTTCCGCCCAGGTTTAAATATCTTTGCAATATGTAAGAGATCTATGACATCTTAAATGTAATAATTTATATAGCTTACTTTCTCCCTTGATACTCTGGAGCACAGATAGACTCAGGCTTGCTGTATCCAGCTCTGTCTGATCAGCCTTGAAACTGAAAGTTTCATTATACACTGGATTGGGAGATCCCAGAACAGCTGCTGTCTTTTTGCTTTTGATTAATTTATTATGGTTCATCAGTGAGACTTTGACATACACACCTTGGAGAAAAAAGAAATTCAAGAAGAAAAGACATCAGAGGCAGCTGGGAGAAGGCTTAAGGGAATGTCTTGCTTTCAGGAGTCAACATTAAGTGTACAATTAGATCACAAATGATTCATGAAACGTAACATGGCTGCATGGCAATGCATAACATCAAGCAGGGAGTACACAAAGTACTTAGGGTGCAGTTTTGCAGTGCACTTTCTAATTTAAGAGCTGTTAAAAGGAGCGGTCGTGTTCTTACCCTCCATCCTTGATCTTATATTCCTGTACCTTCCCTTTATCTGATGGGAGACTTTTTTGAAAGCTTAGTTTGTTGGGTCAGTAGTTAATTTCATATATTTGATCACATGATTGTTTGATCCAACACAAGGGAGACCGTGAGGGGGGAGCTGTGTCACAGAGCTGCAGCCTGTACTTGGATCAGGTACATTTCAGGCAGACAGATTCTCCTAGTCAAAGGAGAGTCCTTAAACAAAAGGTTTTACTAATGACTTCTGGCACTGTGGTAAGGGATTCTGTAGAAAAATTTAGAAAAAGATCAATGATCTCTGCTGTTTTAGAAAATATTACAAAAACTGTGTGTGAGTGTGGGAACAAGAACAACAAAAAAAAATTTGCTTTGTTTCCTGAAGGGCACCTGTATTGCGTTGTGATCTTACGCGCTAGATCTCTGACAGATGCAAAGCAGCCTGAAATTTTCCATTCTCATCTACCTGTCTACAAAATTTAGTGACGAGCATGTAGAAATTTCATCTTAATTGGTTGCTAAAGATTTGTTATTTTCCAGTGAAACAGTAATAGATTCCATGCTGCTACTGTGTTTATTACTCTGCTATTCAGTTCATTAAGGTTCATGCGTATAGCGAAAATGATCAGAAATGTGAGGACTGAGACAGCATTGATGGACTCCTAATGTCTCCCTGTTATTTCTGCAGACCTGGTAGGCTCATTCCTGTTTCAGAGGGTGCAGGATTACCAGAACAGACTTTTTTTATGACAGAACTGCTACCTGAGTGCTATATATGGAAAGAGTTACTATGTAAACTACTTGCACAAAGTCTGACTTTTCATTACTTTCTCATTACTACTTCATACATTTAATTTGAATCTAAAAATAAATGTCTCCTTACTGATCTATACTGCGTATATTCCATCAAGGATTAGAGTTGCACTAATTCCTGTTAATATAGAAAACTTTTTATTCCAGTTTCTTCAGGATGAGAATCTGTGGACCCTAAATCATACTTGAAGGGCGTTATCAATGGAAATAACACCAGATTTATTTAATTTTCCTTTTTTTTTTTCTTAGTAATATGTTCTGGAGAATCACCTTCAGGCAGCTCTTCCTTCCTCCTTGCTTATTGTGATAACCTCAAGTATACCAGCACTAAAATAACATGACAGATTAATGTTAGGTTTGTAGAAAGAAACACATGGAGTTCTGGCTCTCTGTGCTACAGAACTTCACAACAACCTGCAGGCAGAGACATGATATATTAAGAAATGTGTTCCCCCTCTCTTGTAAAGCTATTGAGATGATGCAAAATTAGGACACTTCCTCTTAGTTCATGATGCTACTTTGTTCATCTGTTGCAAAACAGGCTTTTTTTTTTTCTGGCCATTCTTATCTTTAATTATTAGTTTTCTAAAACTAATACAGTCTGTAATATATTTCTCTTTCAACAAGTGCACAGGGTATGATTCTGCATGTTGGAAACGTGTTCTCATCGTTTTACTGTGCATTTCTTCATTTATGAGTTTTACCCTAAACAGGACAAACTTATCTCTTACACTATGAATGCAGATTTACTCATTTAGAGGGCATCATTTCTGAAGTTGAACATGCTGGTAGCAGCCCCCTCAAACCCCAAAAAAACTTCATAGTTGATGTGTGTGTATATAGAGAACCAAACTTCTTCTCTTTTTAACTGCTGGGTATATTTTGCATTTATATTGCTTAGTTTCAAAGCCCTTAAAAAAATCACTACAGATTCAAGCACAAGTTTGGTTCTTCCATCTACTTTTGCTTTTTTTGTGTTTAGATTTTAAACTGGATTTTGAGGCAAGCTCTACACTCAGCATCTCTGAGGCCAAGAACCCATGAGCATCATGTACCAGGAAAACCCCCACTGCAGTAAGGGAGAAAAATTGTGACTCTGTGCCATGGTACTTTGAACAACAGCCAGACTTTCCTAAAAAGGGAATTTTTTCCTAGTTCAGTTCTCCTCAGGACAACTGTTGAGTGTAAGCAGCTATTACCTCTGGGCTTTTGCCTTGAAGCAACTCTGTTAATGTTGATGTCCCCTGAAATGCTACCTTCTCTGATCAGAATGCAGCAAAGGGATGTTGCTCGCTGTATTAAAGCAGGAGGAAAAAACCCTGCTACTGATGACATCAAACAAACCATTTATTATGAAACAAAACCAAAACATAGCAGAACTGAGCTATCAAATCTAATTACCCCAGTAACAAAGTACATCTTATTTCCACTCAAATTAAATCACCCGGATGTTTATTTGTTCTTTTCAGAGTCACTCAGCGCAAGCCTGGGTGGGCAGATGAGGAAGGAGCAAATTAAAACAGGAATTCTGGAGCTGATAGCAGAGAGGAAATCACACTTACTGGCAGCGTGGCTCTCCTCCTGGAGCTTTAATCCCCGTGCCCTCAGCACCACTACAGTGAGACGGCCCAGGTAGTCGTTGTAGCTGAGGGAGAACTGGATATCGCCATACTCTGAAGGAGGCTTTGGAAGCAGAAGAACACTTGTCAAATATATCTGAAAAACTCTCTCTTCACACAAACAAGGGAAAAAAAAAAGTTCTTCATACTAGCAGTTTCTGCCATGCCGAGGCATGTGAGTGAATTGTAATAGCTCTATTTATGCTGTTGTGACATTTGATAGAACCAATTAATCAGCCTTCCTGAAGTTTTGAATTCCTGTCCCTTCCAGGTGCCTGTTTCCTTGCTGCTTCTGCTTTTTTCTGCTCTTACTAATTCAAACCAGAAACAAATAACAAAAGGTGCTTTCCTATGTTACTGTCTTCTAACTCATGTGAATATTCCTGAGCAGTTGGATAATCCCTAAACAACAGCTATGGATCTGCAGGTTGGTAGGATGGAAATCGTGATTCCAAAGGTTTCTCAAATACTTTTGCATTTGATGTACTTAATATAACGTCCTTCTACTTCAGCTGTACCACTTCAATACTTGTAAGATGACAGTAGTTCCACAATGCCAAGTAGCCTGGTATCACATACCTCCAAATTTTCTTTCTCCAGATCTCTCCATAGGACTAGTTTGTTGTCATCAGTTAATGTTTCATTTTTCAGTGGGAAGATAACTTGGCCTAGGAGATGATGCTTCTTATGTTTGTCAACATGATAAACCAAAAACTTCAAAGTCCTTTGGAGCAACATTTTACTGGAAACCTGTACAGGAAAAGAAAGAATATATTAATAATTATAAAACATGTGAGACTTTACTACTGTAGTGTGACTTCAAAGAAAGAATTTTCAAAGTGTGTTAGAGGTAGGTGGAGACTTCCTTTGATTATTCGAAGTCCACTTTCTTAATTTGTCTAAACTTTTAGCTATGCAGGAGTCTAAAGATCCAAGCTAAAAGAGAAAGAGTTAATTTGAAAAATGTGAAGTCAGCTGGCAGTTTTTCAGTTCACGTAGATCTAGTGTTATATGTTGCGTTCGATTCCAGATACAAATGTTTAGAAATCTGGAAACATTATTTTTTCAGTTATCTGAAACAAGCTTTTTTGGTTTTAAAGCTTTTGTCTTGTGGCACCTGCTCAAAGCCTCTTGGCATATGGAGCCAAGCTCCTAGCTTTACAGCACTACATATACAAATAGTATAGCAGACATCTCACAAGTTCGAGTTTCTAGCCTACTTCCACAGCAAAGAAACGAAAAGCTATGAAAGCACTAGTTCGGTATAGATTGCTTCTGGAATGAGCCATGCTCAGCTATTGTTTCCCAGGGAAAGTTCCGGAATTCTCAACTTTAGTGTAGACCACAAGTAAGATAATTTCTGGAGCCGGAGTCTTAAGTAGCCCAAGATCTCCAGAAGCCCCAGCAATAAATCCTGTCCCTAGTGGAAACAACTTCTATCTTGGCAGAAGTTTGTAGAAAATTACTTTACACAAAACGTACTGTAGCTTGAAAGGTCGATATTTGCAAACAAAAATCTGCTTCATCAAAAGGAAAAGTACCTGAAAAACAAAGCTTTCATCAAACTGCGGGTTAAGAGTTTTGCGTTTCGTTTTGGACTGCAAGTAGCTTCTTTCATCGGGCAGCAAGTAGATTTTCACAAACGGGCTACAGGAATCAGCAGGAGGCTGCAGCTTTCTGACTTTGATCAAGGAGACGAGGAGCCTTTCTGACTCTTGCTCATACTCTATGGAGAACCAGAGGCGGCCAATGTTGCCTTCAGGAAAATCCGTCTCACTCTTGTCTTCGGGAAACTTGTACAGCTCTGGGTTAATGGTCCCTACAACATAAGCTCCAGCTTCATGAAATAAAACACAAGCACCCTCAGATTAGTCTCCAGACTGTTGCAGGCATTTTCTATAACCACTGCTGTGTTAGGGAAATCACATTAATCTCTTTATTGACAATAACATTTTTGCATAAACTTGCTATTTTAATTCCTTTTCCCTCAAATCTGGGGGGAGTATTTGCAGGCTGCACCACTTTTCTTTCTCTTATTCTTGTGACTGTATCTTGATAGTTTTGGGTATTCATTGCTGCAGCCTGCAGCTGGTCACTCTGCTGTTTCTGGGGACAACAATTAGACGCTTCCCGAGTTAAACTCATGTTGTGCCTTTACAAAACACAGAAGGAGAGATTGCTTTGTCTGCCATATGTGCGAGGTCCCACTGCTGTGGGACCAGAATGGCTACATTCTGGCCCAATGCATATATATATATATATATATATAGGTTAGGGCTTGTAGTGTGTAATGCTATGTCTGGTATGACCCCAATACACATGCTTCATAAAGTTACCCTTAAAAAGAGTCCCGTTTTTGCAATGCCATACCCAAAGAATGGAATGATGACCGTGGCCCAGAGTGAGGAGTCATGTAGGGGTCACTGTCTTCCTGAACCTGTTCTTCGTTTGTCAGGTTAACCCAGTCTCGCCCATGCAGCGTTGGTGGGATGATAAATGGAACGCTTCTGGATCTGCTCAAGACAACAACAGCTACTGACTCTTCTGCTTTAAATATGGATACCAAACTTGGTAACAGTAATAAGTTTACTGTTCTCTCTCAATTTTGTAAAAATTCTATGGAGATGCATAGGTAGAAAAGACAAACATTGTTTTGCAATTGATTTTTGTATAATGCCTAAAGGTCCAGTGAGGGACATCAGATCTTAATTCTTCAGACAGATCCCTCACCTTCTCCCTTTCTTCTCCTTTAGAATGGATCTTTCAAAGGAAAGGAAGAATTAACCGCAGCTGCTTGTTTTAGAGCCCCAAAGCCCTGCAGTAACTAACTTTCTAAGACAGTCTTCTTTCTGAAGTGAAGTCCTATTGTTTGGTTCTCAGATGCTTCATTATGAGACCACCAGGAGTGACTCTGGAACACAGGCCGAATTTGTCTAGCTAACAAATAAAGCTATCCATGTACTAATTACATTTATTACTACTTTTACATAAATCAGAAATACCATTTCATTTATAATATGAAAAAGAAAAGAATATGAAAGAAAATATTATTTTCCTAAAGGAACAAACCAGAACATGACTGATGTTTTCATATAATTTAGGGATTTTGTTTATTTCAGTACATGCATATATTTAGATCACACCCTCTTTTGTAATTTGACAAGCTGAAATAAATTTCCAGTAGCCTATGCTTTAAAAACAAACCAAAAAATATGTACCTTGTGCTTTTTAGTTGAATTTCAGAAGCTGACTGATCCTGAAAAAGGGCATTTGCATTTGTTGCTTTGACAGGACTGGTGAGCTTTTCATAAGAAAGGAGGTGGCAAAATTTCTTCCAGAGCAGGTATGCAGTTATTCCAATGAGAACAAATAAAAGGACCCCTGCTATTATACCTCCAGCAACAGCAACTGCTTGTTCTGTTCAAACATAGAAACACAGAAAGCATCATAGAAGGACCAAAATTACGTATGTTTTGGGGGGGTAGACAGGAATATTAAAGCTGACAAATTTATTTGATTTATATTCCAAAAATGATTTTTAACTGAAACGTTCTGCTCATGTGTGTGTTTTTGTGTTTGGTTATAGCGTGGTGCAACACCTGGAGATGTATGACATCGGCAGCGAGAGATTGAAAAGTGTTCAGGTATGTTGGCAATAACTGCAATGTAAGAGAGTATAGATAGGAAAAAAACCCCAAACCCAAGGAGCTGTTTGGGCTCTTATTTTACCTTAATTAATTACCATTACCTTAATTATTATTTAATTATTTAATTATTTAACCTTAATAAATTTGTCTTAATTAATTGGCGTCTTAAGCATTTACCTTAGCACTCAGAAGCGCTAGAGTTTTCATAACAGAAAAAAAAAGAAAACCTGAGAGCATTTAATACAAAAGGTACCATTATTTTGGTTTGTTTGGTTTGTTCTTCCAACTATTCATCTATGTTGAATTGAGACTAGATCCTGGCGCAAGGAACAAAGCAAAGCTATGGGTTGTTTTCTTTCTAAGGATGCATGTGTCTCCTGATCTGTAAAGTCAAACTTAGGTATTCGTTAAACACCGTTTCTTCAATCTTGATTACTTCAGATAAAACCAAATCTTGTATGATTTGGGGTTTGGGGGTTTTTCCTCACTAATAAAACCAAAAGCTTAATAAATGCCTTTAGTATGAACATGAGGTATTCGGTTGCGAGAATTTCTCACTAGACCGAGGGCAGACAACTGATAATGGGCTCAGTTCCTTCTTTTCTCATGTTTTCTGAGTATGCCAGAGTAAAATGCTGGAAAGGCCACTTCTGCACTGTACCTTATGCTCAGCCTGTCTTGGCCTATAACTGAACTAGTACCGGTGCATGGAGACATGAGTAGGTCTTAGCTGAGAACTGACCCTACCAGAATATCCTCTGTCTGAAAACAAGCCCAAACTCCAGAATTATCTTCCACTCTGCAGCTGCGAGTTCTGTGTACTGCCAGTTCTCACGGTCTCCCCTGAAATTGAAGCAACAGACAGACCTGGTGTTCTCTCACAACTGGTATTGACTTTTTTCCTCTTCTCTGCTTTTAGGTAGAGATAACTGTGATTATGTTTTATTCCTTTCTCACTATTCTCTCTCTGTGCTTGGTAGATACCTTGCAGTTAGCCACCTCTATATGATGGTACAATAAAGACAATACAAGCACAAAATATTCAATAAACAGTTCAGTAGTTTTGAGTAAGAATTCAAAACTAATTTGATACAGTTTAGTTTATGGATTAGAACTATAAACAGTAAAGGAAGTGAGTTGCAAACACATGTATTACAGATGTTTTTCACTGTTGCCGTGTTGCAATAAGCGATATGAAATGTCCTTCAGCTACAGAACACTTATGTAAATATCTCGTGCTATAAAATTAACCTGGCCATAGTGCCTCAAAGGCCTTTATCTGATCCTATCTCATTTTCCTGCCTTTGGTACAGGCATAGGAGCCAACTTATTTTTGCGGCTCCCCTCCAGGTGTGCTGCCTTAGCTCTCTGCAGGAATCGGCCGGCTGCTTCCCCACGAGTCACGTAATCCCAGCACCGCAGAGCAACCACCCTGCTCGTGGGGATACCACAGCAACAGGCACTTTGCTGAACTTGCAACCAGTAGGCGGGTTGAATACATTTCAGCACTTAATCAGGCAACAGTATTAGTGCAAGACTTACTCTGAGGAACAGGAAACAAGCACCTATTTGGTACGGGTTAATATTAATACAGAGACAAGTCTGGCTGCATACGCTGGTAAATGAGTTTTCTTTCCTAAGAATGAATGCACAGTATGAGGAAACATCTAACAAATGCAGTCCTGAGCATGGAAATTCCATGTTCATGGAGATTCCGTGTGTGCGTTCCTCGTAGTTTTGTAGGGCATGCTCAAGTATGTCTTTAGTCAGATTGCCATTTTATTGCAGCTTACAAGGCCTGACGTAGGAAAAATGCTTTAGTTTAATGCCCATGAACATAATAGAAATTAATGGTTTGCTTCATACAGGTGTGCTGCCAACAATATAAATGTTTATATGGCTGGTGGTTTTACTGTCTGACATAAGTATCTTAAAGGTGAACATTTCAAGCAACCTCAACAGGATTCTGTTTAACTTGTCCTCCCCATTTCCAAGTCTTTAATGCTCTCAGCAGCAGTCCTGTGTTCCCCCGTAACCAGTTTGTCGCTGTTTACCATTAAGGAGAGTAAGCTGAGGTGTGCTGTAGTAATGCATAATGTACAGTAGCTGTGCACTAATTTTGGAGTAAGAGAATGAATTTCCAGTTTCCTTGTTAATGAGCTTAATGTGCTGAATTTGTTCACTGCAGAATAATGTTAATTATTTAGGACCCACCCACTGCCATTGACTCAAATTCAGCTTTTTTTTTTTATTTTTACACAGTGGTAGACATAAGGTAAAAGTCTTAACCATTTCTGTAAAGCTACCTATGATTTAATGAGGGTAAGGAGAATTTGCCTCACTTTTAGTCCATCTTATCTGATTAGATCAGCAGCAGAACCAGTAAGTTAGGGCACAATGTAGCACTTGTCACAATATCAACCATTGAAATAAGTCGAATCCGTTGTGTGCAGGAAGAAAATAGGTATATTTTAAAATAACTACCTGTCATCATGAGAAACTGATGTATTGTATTCTGCTGTAGTACAGGATGGTGGCAGCTGGAGATGGAAGACAGCACTTCATCTCCTAGTGCCTGTGCTGGGGGACCGTCCACTGTTACTAGGTACCAGGTTTATCCTATCATCCACCTCCTTTGGGATTAGATCCCTTTTGGTCTGATTGTCTGCTTTTAATAAGCTTTTCTTAAACTTTGCAGTAAGCCTTTTGAAATTATGACCAAGCAGTTCTCCACCAAAAGCTTTAATCCCTATATAAATACTCAGGTTTATTAACATTTACAGTATAAACATGCATAGTATAAGCCACATTATTTGGGGTGGGGGTAACCTCTTTGCACTCGCTGTGTCCGTCTCGGAGAGACGAGTTGTTCTGACAGCAAAGTGCTCTGGGCAGGGAGTAAGGACGGGAGCTGCAGCTTCCAGGCTGCCGTGTCCTTAGGGGCTCCAGAGGCAGGTGGGACAGGCTTCCAGGTCAGGGGCAGGTTTGAGTCGGTTTCTTACCCAAAATTTCCCCAAGCACTTACCGGGCATGGGTGCGCGGGCTGCGGCTGCCACCTCCTCATCCCAGTGCCTGTTCAGCGCCCGGCAGCCCCTCCCACAGCGGGGAGGCTGGAAACGCCAGTTACGATGGAGACATCTCCGGCTCCGATGAGGAAAAAGGAAAGGGAGAAATCCCGACCTCACCTGGGCTCTCCGTACGGAGCCAGCGTGGGCTGGGGGGGGGGGGACACGGGACACCCCCATGGTGGGTTCCCAGTAGCCCTTCAGCTGGGCAGGCAGGTGTGGAAACACGCAGAGAAGTGGCCGTTGTACTGGGTAAATCTTTTGTCAGCCCGTAAAGAAAACCCTCTGCGGCACTGGGGGTGTGTGAGAGAACTTCAAAAACTACGATTGTGCTCAGAAAAAGACTTTGAGATTAGTAGCTCTGGTCAGAAGGTTGAGGGGGGAAAGAAATTAGCCTGTACTTGTTTCAAACTTTTGACAAAACGCATAAACACAGAAGTCTCCTTAGACAATAGCAGTCCCAGCTTTTCCTATTTCTATTTAGAGATATAATGATCTTTGATGTCTTGCGTGTCTAATAAATACAACCAAACGGATCTTAACTAACAAAATTTCTCGTGTGGTTCAGAAACCTTCACCACTTCTCGCCTAATGCTTGCTTTCTCAGGCAGTATGGCAAGAATCTATACCTTAAATATAACAACTATTTGTATTATACACAGTTGTTCTGTTCGCAATTATCGCATGCATTTGCGTACTGCTGTTTAATCTAAAAGCCAAAGAAACGCATAAGAGTTAAACCAGTAGGATTCTAATGAAATAGCATCTATTTCTGTGGAATCTTAGTATTCTTTTAACTTCATTGAAAATGTCCTGCTGTCAACATAGCGTGGTTAGCTTTTTCTATTAATTGTTGAGTCCTCCATAAGTAATAAAGCATTTTGATCGTTTTTACTCTAAAAAGAAAAAGCTCCATATATTTTAGTTTTGCACTTTTAATATAGTTAGCTATTACATAAGTATTGCATAGTCAATGGTTTTGCTTTTCTTATTTCTATATTAAATTAGCAGTAATATTGAAGTATGGATTTCTTTGCTCAGCAGTTTTGCACTTGTCGGGAGAATGTCTATAAGCAAGTTGGAGACAACTGAAAGTTTCAAGTTGTGTGGCAAGACCAACAACTGTCTGCTTTCTTATTACAGTGTTTGTGCTTGAGCTCGAACTCACTTTTATGTCTGTGAGTAGTGGTAAAGTTGCGTTAAACATCTGACTGCTTTGCGGAACGCTACCAGGCAGTTAAAATGATCCTTGCCAGATGCACTGTCTCCCACAGAAAGGGGCCAAGTGTGTACATCTGGGAAACTCAAAACTAGTTTCCAGTTGAAAATCAAAATAAATACAGGACGTGAGGAACACAATTACACCCTCCTTTATCTCTGATTACTAACCTTCCTATCTCTAATTCTTTACAGGTTCCCTGATTCATCCTGCATGTTACTACACTTGATGGAACTAAAATTAATTAATATAAACCAAACATATAAACACTGCTTGCCACATGTCTGAATGTGTCTGCTTCCAGCACGTAGTATAGGAGAGACCAGGGGCAAGGTCTCTTCACCTCTCAAGATGAAGGATATTTCCCTGCATCCACTGTGTGACTGATTATTGTCCTGGTTGCTTCCAGCCAGAAGCTGGTATGATTTACTTTATTATTTTAAAAGCCCAGCTCTAAGTTCAAGTATAAGACGATGCTCCCCTGCCCATATTTGCATAGTGTAACTTCACTATTGTATCAGAGAGAATTCTGAAAATGTCTGCCTAAGTTTGGGCGTTTTAACAAGTCTGTTCCTTTCAAGTATGTCATATTACCTTAATAAATATGTATTCTGCATATTTCAGCCTTGACCAGGATAGACTCACACTCTCTGCTTCTCAGTTGATGCTGTGAATATTTATTCAGTTGCGTTTCTCACCTGCTGGATTTGAAAAATAATTTTGTTTTCTTAGAGAATGTTTATCTCTGGAACAGCTGAGAGCAAGCTCAGAGTTTAATGTTTTGTGGACCTAGGTATTGTACTGTAACTAAGTTCCCGGTATGGTTTTTGTAACATAACGTATGCATTTTTCAGCATGTATATGCAGGTCTCACTTCTTACAGTAAAACCTTGGCCTTTGAAAGCCGCCATAAAAGTTCCATTTGTAACTACAAAATTCTCTTTACTATACTTCAGGATAATCACCAAGACGTCCTAGTTTAGAATACAGGGTAAAGGATGCTGCATTCTCCCCACTTTTTAATTATGTTTGTGGTGTTGGCAACAAAAGTAAGAAGACATATTTCTTAAGTATCTTTTCCTTTGTGTTCTGTTTTTCTAAGTCTGGTGGCATATTCCTGTCACATTTTTGAAAAGATACATTCTCATGAAATTGCATAGCTCATCATCTGGGGAGATACCAAATACTGTAGATTTTACTGTGTATGTCTGACACAACTTGGCTTATAGTCGATTTCCTTGCTTTGGTGGTAGTTAGCCTTGTTTTGAATGCTGAAATGATGATACTATTTTTATGGTGGCTCAGGTGGAGGCTTTCTTCTTGCTTTGGCAAAGCTGAAACTGGTGCTGAAAAGGCAGATGTGATCACTGGAAGAGATGTGTAGAAAAGGTAAGCCTGAAAATCTGCTGTAATGTTGCTTTTAAGCCCTTTGAAAAAATAGGAAGAGAAGTTGGAAATCGATTACAGTCTCTTAAGGAATTGATTTAAAAAGCCAGAACCCTCAAACTAAAGAATATTCTGTCACAAAACAGTTTTCTAAAATGTGTTGATTTAGAAAGAGTGTTGTCACATTGCTTGGGAGACACCAACTTAAGTAACACATTTGCATCATTTATCATATGATACTCTTATAATTTCCACTAGAATGGGTAAAATTGAAATATATCTTTTTTTAAAATTTGGTATCTTTGTCAAATATTTGCTTGGCACCTTTTATACCATTCTGCTTACAATCAAGTTGACTGTATGTAAGTACTTAATGCTGTTTGTAGGAGCACCCCATGGCAGAGGATAGAGAAATACTTAAAGAAGATATAGCTGTAGAACCACAAGCATCAGTAGATCCTTCTGATGATAAGTAATTCTAGCATAATTCAGTTGACAGCTTCCCTCTACAGTATAATTTATTAATTATCTTAAAGTTACAACAGTTCCCTTTCAATGACAGGAATTTTAATTATTTATTTTTATTTTAATCCCAATTGGCATTCCTAGAATGACCTTTCAATCCAGGCATTTTAAGTGAAATATATTCAAGGTCTTCTGCCTTCTCACCCACTTCCTTGTATTTCTGAATTTTGACTTTCACGTTGGTGGTACCTGCAGCTAGAATGGTGTCTAGAAAGAGGTAGAATTTTTTGGTTTTCCCAGTTAAAATGTAACTAATTTTATTAAGGCTGGTGAATCAGTCAGGAACATCATAGATTAGGGTCTACAGGGAGCGTTGATGGGTACCCTGACCACAACAAATAGATTACATTGCGGAGTATAATTGTGAATGGCAGAAATAATGAGTACTTAGAATTTCTATAGTGCCTTTCATTCCCAGGCTCCTGATTCTGCACCAGCATTAATTACTGGTAGTTAACCATCACAAAAGCTTTTTGAAATAATAGTTATTTATATCCTTATTTTATAGATTGTTTAATAACTGGAGTTCCTCCAGATTCACAGTTGTGTAACTGAGATAAGAATTTCTCCCACAATCTACTGTTGGCCTTGGACTAACATCTAACTCTCAGCTGTAGCTGGCTATGGATAATTGACTGTTTCAGAAAAGAAAACGTGAAAGAAAGATCTACTCTGTCATAAAATATCCTTTGAAGTAATTTTGGCAGTTGTTTGTTAGTTTCCTTTGAAAAGAGAAGATGGGAATGGAAGAGTAAGTACATACAGAAGAGAATGAGTCTGCCGGAATTGTTTTCTCTCAATTTTGCTGTTGACAGTAGTTACCTTTAAGCACTCTTAACTCTGAGTGTTTTAGGCTACAATCCAGAACAGCTATTCCAGTAAAATTACAGGTATGAAATGAGGACAGAGACAGGGCCAACAGGAAGAAATCTTCAAAAGCTGGAATGTTTGGTGCCTCGAGAAAGGCAGCAGAAGAACAGCGGGAGGGGAGGTAGCATTAACCCTAGTTAAGTGGTTTGGATTCCTACTTTGGTATTTTATCTTAGCCCAGTAAACCCCCTGACGCTGCAGCTAACCTCGATATTCTTCAGGGAGAGGCAGGCAGAACGTTCTCTGGCCCTGTGCAAACCTTCCCCCGGAGCGTATCTGTCCCATCAGTTTCCTTCTGACACAGACCTGGTCAATGGAGCCTTGGGCACGGGGCAAACTGCTACAGCTTGCACAGGGCGTGCTGTCAACACAGACTTTTCCATGCCTTGATACTTGTCTTTTGCTAGGTATTTGAAGTCCCTGTCAGACACAAACACGATCTATTTGCTTTCTCTTTAGGGCCTTCTTCCAAATCTTTTTAGCAGTGTTATAGTGTACCTACTGATATGAAAATATACATAGGTAAAGTCTGCATACCAGCACTTCTACAGAACTCAGAGGCTACTCTCTTTTCCTTTTTTTTTTGACTTTTCCTTTTGCATCTGGCATACTTTAACTGTTGGTGTTGCCTTATAGTAATATTTATGCAAGCTATAGCACCACCTCCTGTCCAAAGTTGGGCTCTGGTGTGAATCAATATAGCAAACGAAACAGTTCTCTTAGAAGTGACTTTTTTTTTCCCCCCGTCTGAAACAGAATGCAGAAAATATGAACTTTTATTCCTTTCAATTGACTTTTCCTTCCTGTGTTTTACAATAGGAATTTCAGAAATGCCAAGTCTGCTTTTACTGGAACATGCTCACATGGTTTGGGGGTTTTGTTTGGTGTAAATTCCATTAACAAAGTTAGCAGCTGTTGCTGTTGTAAGAAAAAACAGTACAAAGTGTTCCTTTAAAATTACTTTTATTATTAAGTTCCAAATTCACAGATGATGTGCACAAGGCCTGTAGAGATTTTTGCAGAGAACATTACTTGTGAAGCTCTGGCTGGCATGGCTTTGAAGATTTTTGTGGGCAATATCTGGCTTTTTGTTCTGGTTTTGTACACTACCTAGTCCTGGTAATAGTAATCTAAACTTTGTAACTTTTACAAGGCCTTGCAAGATTACTTATGTACACATGAAGAATAAACTGTTCACACAGCTGTAGCAATGAACAACATACGTTTCTCTAAGGCAAGACTAGTTTTTATTTTAGGCAATATCTCCTAATTCTCACTCCCTCTGGAACAGATAATGGATTTAGGCCAGACATGATGCAAATAAGTCATGAGTACTCTAAGACAAACGGAAAGGGATTGTTGAACAGGCAGATGAGTCTGTAGCCAGGAATGCATTTGGATGGAATTTTGTGCTAAGGAAAGCACAAAATCATATATATGTCATAGCAGTTATACCATATTTGATATAGCCCTAATTTGGTACAGCTTTACAGGATGCAAACTTGCATTTGATGTTTGTTTTGGGGAGCATTTACAATTGGAATGAGATACTGAAAGCTGAAGATCTGTTTGCTTTAACTTACTGTTGTTTCTGCAGGCACTTGTACCTAAAACCATTCTGTGTATAGCAACAACAGATTTACAAATGTCATCCCATACATTTTTGTGGTTTTAAAGTAAAAAAAAAAAAAAGGCGCCCAAAAGCCTGGGAAAGACTGTAGTGAGATCTTGAGGGCCAAGGATGTAAGAAAAAAATTGCAAAAATCCTGAGTGTAGGGAAAAAAGAATAAACTTCTTGTATAATTAAGTCCTTATTTCATCTGCATAAGTGATTCCTTTTTCCTTGCAAAGCAGCCAGGAGGCTGCAGGGCAGGCTTCATCCTTGGGCTCCCTCTGTGGGCTTTGCTTTGCAAACCACAGCACTGGGCAGAGCTAAAACATGACTGACATTATCTGGATCCAGCTTCTGGCTCTGCCAGAATAAAGGGTTCAATATCATCACAGAATCCGCTAGGAGACCATCCTAATGTGTAAAGGGACTTAGTAGAAAAATGCACCGTGCTTGTTTTTACACTGCTTTTGCAACAAATAATAAGGAATACCTGATCCATTTACAGAGTATGTCTAGTACTGATAGTGTCAGTATTTTGATGCATCAAAAATACGTAATGACCTCTCCTAAATATACCTACTACAATGGGATTTGGCTCCACATACATTTAATTCCAAGTGATAAAGTGATATTGAACAGCTTTGGCCTGTGTATGAATCCTTAATACAAAGGGTTAGAAATTATATCAGGTATTACGTAGATAACAAGTGTCACATGGGCAACATCGCAGCAGCAATGTAAATTATTCAATTGGCAGGTAAAAAAAACCCCCAAACTCACAACCCCAAAAAGCAAAAAAAAAAAAAAAGGGTTCATCTTAAGTCAAATCCTTTCACAAATCTAGGTTGGAGCCTAGCTAGGAAGGGCCAAAATAAGCTGATATAGGCATGCTTCATGTAGTAATCACTAGAACTATGAATGCTGCAGCAAGAATGCTGCACGCTGTTGCTGTTGTTAGCTCCTCACTTAAAATATCTGTGAAAATGTTCTGGGAAATGCAAGAAATACAAGAAGGATGACAGTAAGTCTTTCAGGTCAAGAAGAATCACTGTCATGCCCACAGATATTGATGCCTTACTTTACTCAGAAAGGTAATGTCTGAATGCTAGAAAGCAATGTTTTTTCCCTAGGAGCTAAGTAAACAGTTTCTGTCCCTTTCCCAGCCTGGGGCTCACATGGTACATTCTGTGATTGAAAATGCTAACCTGAAGGACACCTGCCCACCGTTAGCCAGATTATTATTTAACTTGGGTTGTATGTATGGAGAAGCATACTGTTTTTTAGGACTTTAGTTGATACCTTTTTTTGCCCCTACCAAGCTAACTTTTCCTCGGAGAGAATGAATGAGATCTCTAATAATCTATTTGTTTATTTGGCAAGCAGGGGTGGAAGGACAAGAGAGAGTTAAAAAAGGAGATTTTCTTTAGATTTCTGAGAGCTATGAGTCAGTATGTCCGTGAGCAAAGGTTACATAAACTAATAGATTAGAACAAGATTTAGTTGCATAAACACTGTTAGTGCATTGCAATCTGTCACAGAGTGAACTCTGCAGATTATTGCAGGCAGAGCTAGCCTGGGGTTTGCAGTCCATCTCGCTGGACTGCCTCTGGCACTGGATACACTTGAAATAGCATTATTCCCTTGCTGTGGGGCCGCTCTGAAGGCTGTCTGTACTACTTTATAGGTCTTATTTGTGCAAGCCTTATTTCATATAGAGTGCTGTTGCTCTCAGCTTGTGTCTAATTTGGAGCGTCACCCTGGTATATGGGTTGCATAATAGTTTTGTCTCTGTTTCATTTAATCAAGGGTCATGCCTCTTCTGAGGGTGGTCCGATTTAGGCAGCCACAGGGACTAGATCCAAGTTGTCTTCAAATTGCCTCAACTTTCCTGAAGCCTCTGTCCTTCCTTCCATTATAGTCTCTCCCCAACACATCCTGGGTGAGCCTCTCTGCTCACCTGAGAGAAATCAGGGAGACTGGTATAGGAAGGCTCCTGGCTGCGCGGGGGCGGAAATGGGGATGAGTAGAGTATACTGCTCAAGCACGTTGTCCAGGGAAAGGGGAGTCGCATTAGGAATGTTGAGTAGGTTGCAGTCAATTTGCAGGCTGTGGGGCCAACAGAAAACTACATTATGTTGTGTTAGGTCTGAATTGTGTGGGAATATTCCAGGTCATATGGGAAAACAAAGCCTTTCTTAGAGCTGCAGAGCTATGTTTTTTCGAAGTGCATCAGGGCCAGAAATTATGCTCCCAGGCATACTTGTACTTTCCTCTCGTACAGTGTTTTCCTTGGTGCTTTCCCCAGCTTCTTGCTGATACCATTTCCTCATTTTCCATCTGGGAATTGAGGCATCAAAGTTCAAGTCTTTATTTAGATGCTGGACTCCCACTGAGTAGAGCTATCTCTAGAGCACGCTTTGTTCACAGCACTTAGCCCTTGGCACCACCTAAGGTCTAGAAAAGACTCCAATACTTTTGTTTCTATTTGTCATCCAATGACCAAATAATTTTTTTTGAATCACACTATTTGCAAAAGTAAACTACATAGCTTTAGTATATACATTAATGTGTTTTTGAAAAGAGTTCAGAGCAAATTTGCAAGAGTGTGTTGGTGGATAAGTCATGCAGGACGTCTCAAAGTGTAATGTTTTGTACTGGTTTTTTTTATCTGGGAGCAGGCCTGGGGAGCCCTGCCGGCTCCTCTGGTGCTGGCTTGCTTCCTTTCCACTTGAGAGTAACGGAACAGATGGAAGACTAGCAATGAAATGCAGAGCGAAGCTAAACATGTGATTAAATTCTCAAAAAGGCCAAAGCCCTTATTGCATGAAAGGCAGCTTAAAGCTACCCCAAAACTGGCTTGAAGAGTTATTTTTTGTGTAATTATTTACTGCTTTTTGCTACTGGATATTAAGCAACTGTAGGGAACAGAGGAGACATTCTGGTGGTTGTGCATGGGAGGAAATGGGAAAAGGAGAAGTGAGAGCAGAGTGCCCATGTGACAGTCCCTTGATTTAAGATGAGATTTAAGGTTTCGCGTCATGAAATCTTTGGTTTATAACAAAGCATGTTTAAAAGAGGGATCTTGTTTGCATTCTCCATAATCAGCTGTTGTTCTATTCATTTGGTAACAAAACAAAAAAATAGTGCTGTGTAGACATGTGCTAAATCTTTGAAATATTTGAGATTGCTTATATCAGCAGGCTGCCTTGCAGGCTGCCTTGCAGACTGCCCGGGTAAAATAAAGGCAAAAGAACTGGTCTGTTTTGTTGAGAAAGCTGCTTTTAAATCCAAGATGAAAAAGAAAGGAGATGACACAGCTCAAAACCACCAGTTTTCACAGTACTAAAAAGCCTGACAGCTTTCAAAAAGATTAATCCCACATAGAAGAGTACTACATCTATGTTGCCTCTTGAAAAGAGCCTTGCCAGTTGTGTTACATAGCATGATTCCCAAGAAAGATGAATGTAATGACCTGGCAGATTTCATAATGACTTTATGAAACCAACAGATGAGAGAAACCCACACAATTCATCCTCCTTTTCACAGAGAAATAAAATTGCAGAATAGAGGCTTATTCATAGACCACACTTGCTACAACTGGGCTGTCTAATGAGCAGATACCTTCTCCCAGGCAGAAGAAGCAGAAGACATCACGCTGCTCACTAGATATAAACACTCTAAATGTGTCTGACAGCTATTCTTTTCTAAAAATAGATATATGCCCTCCCTAACCTGACATATCCTTAATTAGATGTACAAAAATGGCTTGTTTCTGTTGATCTATCTATCTTTGATAGATAATAGTGGAGTCCATAAAGAGTAAGGCTGTTACTGCTTTTTAATCGTGGCTTTTTATTAGGCTGTCATACGCATTGCAGTGCAACTCGGGCAACAAGGATCTCTAGGGGAAGGGTTTAGTCTCAGTTTTAAAACACAGAATGCTCATTGGATTAAATGAATAAAGAACCCTTAGAAGAGAGACCAGATCCCAGTCTCCAGTTCCCATATTGACACATCACTAGAAAATACTGCTGTGTTCCTTTTTTTGCCTAATTCCAGGTGGATCCAAGTTGTTAATGCCAAGGGTTGCCTTACGCAGGCTGAAGGCATTCATGCACACTCGCCCAAGCACGTTGTTCTACAGCAGCCAAGGCCAGTCCAGGTTGGACACACACACACTCTCTCCCCAAAAGGTATTCAGACTCTGCCTTAGCGCTACTGCTCATCGAACCCTGCAGTGTAAGGTTGTCTCTGTGGAGTCTGATGAGTGCCCGGAGTGGTAGGAGAAGGGGAAGGAATGCAGAAATAACACAGACTGCTTTACACTTTGGGGAAATGACAGTAGAGGTAAGTCGTGATTCTGACCATTATTTGGACATAGATACCTAAACGCTACTTTCTGGGTCTAGTTGTCAGTCAGTACCGGGAAGCCTGAGAATTTGAGAAGATCTCATTTTCTTAAATAACTCCTGTACACAAGAAGATGGTCTAGTGTTGCAGATATTTTTAATAAGTTAAGCATTTATATATAAATATCATTGCTTTCTTAATCAGAACATTAACACATGATCAGATGGAGTCTACCTGGAAATTATCTTTGAATTACAGCTATTGCGTGTTTATCTAAAATTTTAATTTGAAGGTTTTGTTATATTGCTTATCTGACAGAATTGCTTTCTTTGTGAAATTCTGTGTTAGAAGTGTGCTTCTTATATCAAATGGAAGGTGATTGTCATTTTTTATGTTTTCAAACAGTCTCAGATGCATTTCCCTTGCCTGAAGTGTCATGAAAACACTGGCTACACTAGCTCCTATACAGCACTGACTGGAATTTTTGTGTGTATCTGAGCATAAGCAAAAACTGAAAACCTGGCTCTACATACAGAATGCCAGTTTCAATAAGGGGCTAGCAGTACCTAGAGTGGGGAGCTTCTGACTGGTTATAGGCATAGTAAAAGTTAAGTTTGGCTGTGGTGAATTAGTTATCATCTTGAAGGCTCTCTCAGACAGCACTGAACTGCTGATACTCTTCAGAAACACTCAAAAATACTTTACAATGGAGACATCCAAGACCTGATCCAAATTGACTGTGGCAGATGACGTTCAGGCAAATGAGCAGTGCTCCCCACAAGGCAGCATATTTTTCCTGGAGGGCTACCTTATTGTTGTAGACTAAAACATATTCCAGAAAGGCATTAAGCTAAAATTGGCCTGGTTGCAGGTGCAGTTTCCCCGGCTTAAGTGGCTTTGAATCAACAGACAGCAAATATCAGCCTTCCAGGGTTTGCATGCAGAGCCCCCAGACAGAGATACGAACAAATTGCAAGGAGCATTTTTGTGAGTCAGCGCGGAAAGGCGCTTCCAGCAGGGCACTCTCCCGCAAGGGACGCTTCAACCTGCCTCCTCAAAGAGTGGCTCTACCAGCAGCAGAGCTCAGGGGGTTCGAGGCTGATGGAGTTTTTTGGCAACCACAGTCTGGGCGGGACCAAATCGCCCCACCTGGCATGAAAAAGTTACTACAAATGACAGCAGTCCAGGCAGCGCAAGAAAAGGCTGCGAGGGTATAAATGGGAAGGGGAGAGCAGAGGGCTTCAGTACAAGTTCGTAGGTTTCATATAGAGGAACCAAAAGATCAGGGTGGCTTTCCCACCCCATACCCTCTTCTGAAGAGGGGTTGCTGGCCAAAGTGGGGTTAATGAATTTTAGGTTAGACAGTGGGCTTCTGGGCTAGGAATGTGGAAGCCCTGATTGCCTGGATGGAGGCTGAGGTGACAAAAACTGGCCTTTGGGTCTGACAGCTCTGCCTGGCGGTGCCCTTCTTCACCAGGCAAGCAGAGCTAACTGCCTTTCCTCACATGAGGTGACTCAAAAGTCATGGGGCTGCTGGCTTGTTTTCTTATGATCTTCAAGCACCCAAATCAGTAAATAGTAATTTTGAAAGCTCTTTTTCCCCGCCTGGGCGTAGGAATTTAATTTCATGAAATTAAATACATTCTCACATGTTTAAACCCTGGGTGGAGTTCTCTGGAAAACATGAATGCTAGTCAGGCTGAGCAACAGTGGCAGAACTATTGTGCAAAAATCCTGCTGAAAAACAATGTTTCCCTTCTTCCCAAAAGAAATTCATCAATATTGTCTGGATTTAGTCTAAGGTATATGTAAGCTATTGACTTCAGTTTCCTTTAACTATCAACTTTGTTAAAGATACAGAATAAATTCTCCAAATTTGAATTTGAGACCTCTTTACACCTTTCCTCATTAAATGTAAAATGAAAAAGCTGTATGCCAAGTGCATCACTACAGATGCCCAGACGTGTAACCTGTTGAGCTAAAAGTTGGCCACCAGGATCTTTCAGTAAGCGCATTTTGATACTTTTAATGAAAATAGGCAACCTTGCTGGACATACCAGATCCTGAGACAAGAGAGCTATGCGACTTCCTCCTATAGAGGGTTTAAAGAAAAAGAGAAATGCAGTATTATCCTCACGCTGTATCCTTTATACATTCTTGGGATATCATTTGGGCAACTTGGGACAAGTTTGGAAGATGCATTTCACTGGAAGGGTCATGCGCTGTGTTATTCCACAGCTGGTTACTGGCACCCACGGAGAAATGTTGGAATGGCTACGAGTGCCAGGAGCGTGTCTCACCATGTCAGCCAGAAGTCTTTTGCTGGAATAAGAAAGGAAGCAAAATGCTGTAGAGTTGTCCTCTCCCTGCAGCATCAAAGCAGTTATATGCCACTGCAGGGAGAGTCACCTGGGCATGATCCTGGGCCACCAGGAACACCAGTAAGAGTGCTCTGGAAGGGATGGGTTTGAGGAGCTTCTGTTTCCAACCTTGCAGAAAGGATGCACAAGGTCACTGCAAACAGCTGACTTCAAGTGCCTGCTCTGCTTCATTGCTATAATAATCACAGCAAGTGAAATAAAGCTGCTGCTGACCCGTGTATGGCTGTTAACCCCTGAAATGCTTCCTGACCTGTAGCCCAAGGGAGTAATCGCTCAGTGAGTGTGTGCACGGGGATGTCTTAGAAACAAAGCCTGGAAGCTCATAGAAAATTACTGGGTTTGCAGCCCATTTTGAAGACTCTGTGAGCAATTTTGTGTTCCTAAAAGCATCGGGGGGGGGGGGCGGGGGGGGGGGGGGGCGGGGGTGTCTTTGTCCCCCTCTCCCAGCTGAGCAAGGCATGATGGGAAGGTACTGGGTGAAGACTTAGGAACAAAGTGAGAATGTGCTGTATTTTACAGGAAAAGTATTAACTCATTCCTGAACAGAAAGAAAGAGAACTTGACAGGGTTATTTTCTGATGTATTGGCATCCTTCTCTTTGCTCCGTCAGACATCCAACCAGTCTGCCTTGTGTTGAAGCTTTAAATGGATGGGAATAAGCTAGAAGGAAATAAAAGCGGCTCTCAATGTGGAGACACATGGTGCCTGGGAAAGCAGGTGATAAAGGTGAGTGAAAGACGAGATTCTTTACAGAAATGGGCCACCGTGGATGGGGGCAAGACTCCTCTGGCCACATCTGTCCTCAACGTTCCCCAATGCTCCGTGGGTCACACCTGGCAGCTTCTGGTAGCTTGGAGGGACCTGGACGCCTGGGTCCTCCAGGCAGGGTCTCCCACAGCCTCCTGCAAGCTGGGGGTCCCCCCGCGGGCGCAGCAGCACGGTGGTGCAGGGGGCAGCCGTGGGCCCACAAGTGCCCGTGCCGGGTGCGGGAGGGAGGGAGGGCATGGCTGGGGGTGTCGCTGCCGGGGCACGGGGCTTGTGGCAGGGCAACCAAGGCCACAGCTGTGCGCACCCTGATGCGTGTGCTGATACGTACTTTTTTTTAAAGTCACTTGGGTTCAACTAAGATTTGCTTTAGTAAGCGGAAACGGGTTCTGGAAAATGACTTGCAATAGAAAATTTGTTCTAAATTGTGTCCTGCCTGTGACAAGCTGCGTAACTGTCTGTAGCATGCTGCTTTTTCCATTTCTCCCCACTCGGCTCAAACAATCCCACTCTTTTCAGGCCACTGGGACGTCCTTGTTCCCAGTGCATGCCTAAACAACTGATGCATTCTGGGTTTTGAGTTTCTTTTTTTTCCCAATCATTCCCGATTACCAGGAGCAACGGGTGTTTCCTACTGGTGCTTTGACATTTAGACAAGGGTAGAAAGCGAACGCATCCAGAGTGGCTTGGCCCAGGTGCCAGTTCCTCTGTTATATACCTTTTAAAATTTTCTTTTTTCCTTTATTATTCCTATTCCTCCCCCTCTGCTCCTCCTCTTCCTGCCCCTCTTTGCCTCCCCTCCCTGTGCTTCCCTGGCGGCATTGCCGGCTCCGCACAGGCCCAGTTTCTCTAATCAGATGAAGCCGCGGGATTATCTCTCTCCCTCCCTCTCAGGCTCCATTTTATTTCCTCCCCAGCCAAGGGGGGAGGCAGGAAGGGGCGTCACGTCTAGGCAGAGGAAACCCCCCCATCTCCCAGTCTCCTGCCTTTGATGCTCTCCAGCGATCCCCCCTCCTTCCCCTTGCCGTATGTTCACCTTAGTGTCAACAGCATCAGGCAGATCAAGGAGCCCAGTTTCTAAAGGAAATTTGGACTCTCTTGGCTTGCGTTCTCCTCAGATTTCTGAACGTCTGTTTCAAACACCTTCCAAGTAACTTGGACAGGGAAGCTGGATGTGCAATCTCTGAGTAGGGGGAAGGTAAGGACCATGGGAGTCATGCACTGCCCATCCTCTCACCTCCTGTAAGGACACCGAGTCCTCTCTGTTTTGCCAGCAGATCTTTGACAGTAACAGAGCAGATGAGTGGAAGGGAGCGGAGCTGCACACAGACAGACCCAGGCTTCTGTAAGTGCCGTGTTGGCAGCAGGGGCTCGGTCGCTGGACTGAAAAGCCCAGGAAATGGGAGTTTTCTCTTTTACTAAAATGATGGGAACTACGGCTCTGAGCTCTAATTGAATTTAATGTAGTTCTGCAGAAAGTGGGGGGGTTTGTACTGGTGTCTTTCACTTAGATGTGTACGTATTTGTCTTCTAGCTAGTGTTTCTAGAATATATTTGTCACTGTCTTTTTGGGGGGAGAAAACCCCCCATAATCCCATTCATCTTATTCCTTTGCACATCTGCAAGTTTACGAAGATGCTTTTTGATTATCTTTTGTGTGCGTGTTGGGGTTTTGATACTAAAAAAAAAGAGTAAATTGTATTGCTTTAAATTGTTACCTTTTAATACTAATCTGCCAGAGAATGGGTTCCCTCATTTTTTCCACCATGTGTACCACATGTTTTTTAAATTCCTAAGAAGTTTATATCCAACATGAGAAAAAAAACTGAGGAATATTTCAGTGCCTTCTGCGTATCAGCTTTGTTTTACACCCTTCTTTCCCAGAAAAATGATCAATAAGTATTTAGAATGACTGATCAAATTTTCTTTTAAACCAAAAGATGCCTTTTCCAAAGTCAAAGGTTTGATTTGGTTTGACTTTTTATTGTCACTAGAGTAAATGTTTTAAATTAGAAACCGTAATAGAGTGTTTTGTGTGTGTATGTTGTTGTTTATAACCTTCTATGATTATAGGTAAGAATTTGTGCTGATGCACTTCTGGATTTTAGGGGAAGAGGTTTAAAAGAGAGGGCAAGAGCAAGCCGTTATTTCTGTTTAGAGAACTCTAAGAATGAAAGGTGACTGGAAGGATAACGGTTGGATAAATATATTTCGTAAGATGTTGAGCTTGTGCATAAATAAGATGGACTGTATAAAGATCAAAACCTACCTCTTTTCCAGTGACTCACGCTTCAAAGTAATTATCTGTTACAAAAATATTGATGATTTCCTTGCACCAAGGTGTTGATTAAAGCTTGCAAATAGTTGTTTGCATGTTTAAGGTTAAGCATATGTCTGAATGTTTGCAGGACCTAGATTGCAGCAGGATCTGAGTTCAAAACCTCTGCCTGGAGCATTTGTGTAAAAGAATTAGGTTTGGGGAAGGTTTCAGTTATGAAGGTGGATTAGATGGAGGGTTTCATGTTTTCATGTCGTGGCTCAGTTACTCTGTAAAACACTCTTGTCTGATGGTAGGGTTTTGTTGTTTTCTATCATCCAGGTATTTTATCTTAGTTGTACTCTAGAGAGAGCTGCAGCTACAGTTGAGTTTATCTGACAATTATCCAGGGCTGCATAAACAACAAAAGCAGTAAACTGCATATAACCTTGTGATGTCTGAGCTGGTTTATAATACCAAATGTGGTAATTGCCCATTAGATAACCATACCAAATCCACATTTTTCCTCCCATAGTAAACTATACATATTCAAAACAAACTTGAAAAATAAGAGTGTATGAGGGAGGGCGGAACAGATAAAAATTGTTATTGGTGATCGTACTTCTGAATTTTAATTTTCTTTCTGTTAAGGGCAATGACAAAGGGTAAATTGGAGGTAGCTTTAAAACACTACAGATGAGCAGAGGTATTCGCTGTACCAGTGAGATGTTACAACTGTCTGCAGGCTCGTTAGTTCTGTGCAGAACAGCAGCAAAATTCTCTTCCTCCTTCAGCGGCTCTTCTGGAGATTAAAGAGGCTGAATTCTCCATTCCTTTCCCATATTGTTAATGTTTTAAAATGAGGATGGAGTATACTTGATTGGTCCCTTGTATTTGGATATTGCAAGTGGTTATACAATTTGCAAGAGAATGCAGCCTAGGAAAGATGCTTTCAAAGGCTCAGGAACCTGACAGAGTGCTATTAATGGTGTTTATTCTTTTTCTATAGTCTATAAGTATTTTTCTCAATGAATCAGAAAAAATAGAAATCCTATTTTTGTTGTCATATGCCATAGTTTTATTGTTGCAAGTGACCCTCAAGTCATTGGGCAATTCTCATACTTCCTAAAAGGGACAGAAGTATGTATCTTTGGCAGATGTATGCAATATTTTATTGCTTGTAGGCCCAAACCATTTTGGCCCAAGAACAACAGTATAACGTGAATCATAGGCGGCAAATGATCTTGCACTTTACTTTCCTTGTCGTCCTTACACTATTTTTTCTTTTTCTTTTCTCCTGTGACTGTGAGCAGCACCATAGGGTTTGTGGGCACTGGCCTTTTGGTAAATTCTTGCAATTTCATTGAACAGTAATGAGTTTTTTAACTGGTGTAAACTGTAAAGCTGTATGCATGGATAGTATCATATGTGAAAACACTTTTCTTTGAGCTATTAAAATTCTGGAAGATCTGAATCATCCAAACTCTCAATAGTATTTTTTTATCTTGGGGTGGGGGTTGTTTCAGTGGCGAGAGAGAGAGAACTTTTCTGTAAAAGCAAAAAGAGGGGGAGAATGAAAATAAATGTTGGAGTACAGTGGTCGGGAATATCGGCATGAGGGATACAACGATACAACTGAGACACACTAAATGAGCCACTCTCTGGTTAAGATAATTTGATGCAATATTTCTTATGGATGCACTATAACTATTGAATTAATCTAAAGCTATGCAACTGATGTATGTTTGTTTATATGTGTGTTAAGAACTGTCCTTTAGGAATATCCTCTGATTCCTTAGTGGATAGTGGGGAAGAATATGGTCTCTCTCCTTTACAAAAGCTGTCAAGGTTCTTCAGAATAAAATTCCACTCGGAGAAATTATCTTTAGCAACAGGATCCACAAAAGAATCGCCTTGGGGCTGCTTAGGTATATATATACACTCAGAGCATGGGAATAAGGACAGACTAACTAAATGAAGTTGACATCAGCCAGGTCTCTGCTAGCGTGGTGTTGAGTGTGAGTGTTAAGTGTGTAAGTTACATCCAAGTGTCATTCTGTACAAAAAAAGCATCATAAGAAAGATCACCTTTAAACTGGCCTGTCCCTTCGTGCATCTTTGTAGTAAGTCTTCCAAAATTATGGCTTAAATCTTACACAGGGTGGATTTAATACAAAACAGAGAAAGGAGCACGAGTATTTCTCCATCTGTAGAATATTTGCCAATTAAGCTTTAGCAAGGGCACACCTGAGTGTGCGAATGGAGGTTAATGGGATTGAGCAGTTGTAAGACCTTCATTTGACTTGGAGAGCTTTACTGTAGTCAACAGTGCGTAAGACTGACAGAACCCAGTTCATCTGAGCTGAACTGAAAGATCTGACTTCCTTTTCAGCTTAAACTAAGCAAACCTGTCATGGAAATTGGAGAGATGATGAATCCACAAAGCCACCGTAACTCTTCTAAACTGGATTTTTTTTTTTAGACTTAAAATAATTTGATTGCTTTCTGTAAAGAATCTGCTGGGAAAGTTTGACATTTATGACTGAAAAGGGTGGAGAAGTACTTCTTGAAATGTTATCAAGGAAAAAGATATGTCTTGCTTTAGCATTTTTATTTGGTTTTGTATTGCCTCTAAACTGTGGAAGGGGTGGAGACCTTTGGTTGATTTAGTAACAGTTTGGAAGAAATGTTATGAAGTCCATATGTATCACCTTGCCTGTAGCATGCAGGGATCACTTTTGTGGTTCCTTTCGAGTTATTCCTGTTTTACCTCATTTTGGTGAAAGGTACAAGTTCCACTCATCAATTAACAAAGGGTTTAATATTGCAAAAAGGCTGCACATTCCAGCTTCTTTTGAGGCTAGGATGAGAAGCTATATGAAAACTTCTCATTGCAATGACAGATAAAAGCACAAAATTATGAAAACAATTAAAAAACCCAATCATTGACTCATTCCATTTGGAAGGGATCATGGGAACTCATCTATTCCAACCTCTTGCTCAAAGCAGCAACAGCTATGAGGTCAGATCAGATTTCTTAGGGTTTTGTCCACTTGGGTTTGAATATGTTCAAACCAAGGTTGGAAAAGCAAAGAATTCCTGTAACAGAGACTTAATTCTTTATAATCAGTATCTTGCCATTAGCAGTTAACTTAAAGAGTTATCCTCTAGCTGTCCATGTCGTACAGCTGGGATCTTCCTCTACCCTGGGGACAGCAGGACCCTGCGTTGCCTTGTAGCTCCTGATTTGTTCTGAATTTATACCTCAATTATTTTGTGCTTCTGACATCATTAAATGTTAATAAGGAAGCAGAGACTTATGCAACTCATTTTGTGGTTGAGTTTACCCAAGAAGAGGGGAAACTTGCTTGTTAACATAAAGCAGGGTGTAAACCTAAGTTCTTGAGGAAGTTCTTCACATATTCAGAGTTGTCAAAACATTTACCAGCTTTAGTCTGCTGCTTTACTGTGTCTTGGTTTTTCTCTCCTTAAGCTTTGGATAACAGCTTGTGAGCATGGGCTCTCCTCTAGCCAAGCTCTAATGTTTTTCTTCTCTCGGTCCTGAGAGACTAGAGAGAGGTTCCTTTTCATCCCTTCCAGATGTTTTCTGAAAACTATAGACAATAGTTGCCCACATAGGTCTGATTAGACCACAGAGTAACTGAGAGAGTTGCTTTTTTTGAGAAAGAGACACCACACTTGGACATAGTAACTGTTATTTATGACGAAATACCAAGTTTGAAAAGAAAACTTATTCTTCCTAGTTCTTCCCATCTTCTTTGTTTATATAGTTTCAAAGCCAGCTAATACTACAGTCAGACAATGGGAACTTTTAGCAACACTATGAAACAGATTAGACAGTCGTCTTCTTAGTTCTTTCCAATACTCACTTGACTATGTGTGCGTAGCACCACTTATCCCTCTGGATAGAGATTGCCAGTTCTTTTCCATCTTAAAGAAATATAAAAGACAGCTTGCAGTGTGAGCCAAAGACTTAAATTTTTCACAGAATCTCTCTGCGAGAGAGATTTCCATGAAAAGTTCATCATAGTAAATAAAAGGTTGTAAGTGAATGCGGGACAACATGGTCTGCAGTTGTGACAGCTCTGCTCACGAGAGTATAATGAATCTACTTATAATAAATCAGTGCTATTTAACATACCATGCATATATGATATGCATCTTGTTAGCATACATATTATATCACATGATATACAATTTATAAATATGGCAACTAATTTGAGAAATTCTATTAATACCAGTTTTATATATTTGGCATCCTTAAGATGACTCATCCTAACCTGACGCTGGGAAGCTGGAGGAGGGGGTGCTTTAACCAGATGCTTCTGAGGCATGGATAGTGCCTGAACTTTACTGGAAAGATGAGTTTTCTGCAAATGCAACAGGAATTTCATGTGGGCATGCTCTATTTATTTCTTTCAAACCAAATATTATGAAAGAAGGCCCAGAATACATTTTTCTCGATGTCTTATATTTAGTATCTTTTATTCCGGGATTTCAGAATGCTCTGCAATCATGAATTAAGCCTTTAAATACCTACATCAGGGGCTTCTGCATCTAATCCCCGAGTAACAGATGAGTAAACTGAGTCACAAAGTGAATGACTTTCTCAAGGTCATACCGTATGTCAGTGACCGCAGACGGAATTAGAAGGCAATTGTTTGCTCTTTCTAATTAGGGAGCAATTGTTTTTTATAATCTAGAAGGCGGTCTTCTACCTCCAGAATTTGGTCTCAGCAGTGGTAGGGAGATAGATTGCCTTTTTGAATCTTTCTTTTCTCCAGTGTTTTGTGTACAGATCATAAAACACTGTCATTTAAATAAAGAATTAAAGGGGTTTTTGTAGCCCTTCTGTGATGTTCAATCACAGGGAAAAACACAGAAACAAGAAATGAGGGTAAACTACTAGGTCTTGCCAGATAAGTCGCCAGGTTTTTTAGGCAGGAAAGAGATTTAACTGTTACATATAGAAGAAGAATGAACCATCTTTGATTGTTTTGGTGGGGCATCTTTCAGTCTGTAAACATTCTCTTCCTTTACCCAAACAGACATGTTTGGAGAGCTTCAGATTACTGTCACTTTTGTTTGTCACCGTCACTCCTGTTTGATGTGGCTGTAGGAATTGCCGTCCTTCTATGAAGGGTGATATGTGAGCATGAAAGCCGCTGTACTTGCATCTCTATCTAGTCAGTATTTTTAAGGCAGATTTGAGCTTGCTTTGTCTGCTGCCCGAACTAGTTCTCAAGCTGTGGCTGCTATCAGCATAACACTGAGGCCAAGTGAGTTTTTCTGGGCGGCTGGGCAGGTTAGATGGAGAGCTCTGTGCTTTGGGCACCTCCTTGCAGTCAGCGCAGAGCACACGCACGCTAACTGTCCACTGCCTGGCACAGCTTCTGTGACAGAGCTTCACGTGTCAGATGCACGGTCGCGTGTCAGGGTGGAGAATCTCATTGCTCTCTTGTTCTAAAGTAACTGCAGTGCTGAATCCTGAAGTTAAAGCTAGGACATCCATAGGGCAGAGAGGATGAGCCAAGCTGCGTTCGTATCTTCCCTCTAACTGTTGCTATTAAGCCTTCAAGCAAACAGCAAAAATGATTCTTTGAATATTTTCCACTAAAACACATGAATTTACAAGTAAATATTTTAGCTGCTTAGCCAGTTTGGGAGGAGATTGTTGGACGTGCAAAGTGCTGGCCTCTGGTAAGAAGATTGCATTAATATATAGCTGTACTCCCTTGCTGTGAGATTGGAAGCAGGCCATAAGCAGGCTTTTGATTTATTTTTTTTTGGTATGATTTTTAAGTTCTTGCTGCTTCACAGGCAACGTTGATTCCCCCAGTTTGCAGGCTTGGGCCCCTGATGGGTAGAGGCTTGCTGAGCGAGCCATGGCCATGCGTTTTTGCAGCGTTCCAGATCAATGGGCTGGCTTTGGGGGCAGTCTGGTCAGGACTGAAGAGCGGACCCAAAAAGGGGAGGATGAGTCGTTCAAGACCACACTGACCCTGTCCCCTCCAAATTGGTACGTGTGATGGAATAGGATTTGATCCTCTGCTGTGAAGTGGCAACGGTTCACCTAGTGCCTGTATCTCTGAAATAAACCCAAGTGTAGATAGGTCACTGCAAGTTTCATGCATTAAAGAGTAATTCCTAAAGAAATTATGAAATGTTTTTCTCTCAAGACACTTGTTCTGCCAGTGGATATCAGTAGCTAGCAATTCTTAACAGCATAAACCTGGCAGCTGCATTAACATTTTTATTTTGCATAATTCTGTTCTGCTTAAACCAGAAAGGCAATTATATTAATATACCACTCCTGTAGGTACACACTGTTCACTGTAAGCATGATACTAGGTCAGTGTTGCCTGCTGTTTTGATATTTGATGGTTGGTTTTGTGGGGTTTTTTTAAAGCTCCAGCTGCTGAAAACAGCTGATTACATGACCATATCAGCATATTCCATTTGTAAGGAAAATGTGTTATGACTTCTGACTGAAGAGGTGAGCTTTAAAGTGAGCTGTCAAATACTAACAGTGAGCCTCAAATATGACTGTACAGTATCTCATATTTTAGCTCTGTCAGGTATATTGTAGGGCAGTTTGTACACTGAGGTAGGTCTACGTGCACATGCAGACACAGTGGGGAGTAATGTTTTGCATATGAATTTCTTCTATAAAAAGATCAAAATTTCAAGAGATCTTTGAAGTTGTTTCTGGGACAGATAATGAAATAAGGAAGGGTGGTGAAGAGGACGCGTAGTTGCGGAGTGCATCATGTGGTGGTATCAGGACTACATCCCAACACATGCCTCCCTTATGACAGTGTGCACCCCTCGCTGGTTTCCCAATAATTTATTTACAGCCCTGTGTGAATACTCTTTCCTGGGATTTCAATTCAAGTTGTTATTAAAATAGTGTCCTTTGAATCATCCTTCTCAGGCTCTTGTCTCATGGCACTCTCATTTTAGCCTTTTTCATTTTAGAATTTAGAGTTCCCAGCTCTTCTTTCCTGGCTCAGACTCTGCCAGGGGTGTGGGTTGCCTCTGCTGTTTCTTAAAAGCGAATACTCATCCTCTTGCCGACTTTTCTGATGCTGTTGGGCGGTAACTGTGGATACATGGCCTCGTCATTCTGCTTTGAGGTGAATGTATCACAAATGTATGAAATCTGTTCACTTTCTGACATGGCAACTATTTTATTATCCCCTGGTAAAGTCACTGGTAACTAGGCTACCCATGGCGACTTCAGCATTAGGGGGAAGACATCTCTGCTTGGGTCCTAAGTAAGGAGATAGCTGAGGTTCGTTACTACTCAGTAAAAAGGGCATTCTTTCCTCTTCATCTTGCTGCCAGTCGATGCAGAGAGATGTCTGTCCAGTGTGCTCAGCTTCAGATGGGGAAAAGGCAGTCAGGGCTGGAAATTTCAAGCCAAGCCTGGTAGGCAAAGTGATAATTAACAGAAATTAAAGAAAAGCTGTGACTAGTCAGCTTATACATACATAAACCACACACGATCTATGCTTTTGCCATGCTGAGCGCTGATTGTCATAACCCTTCTGCTCTTGTGTTTTCTGGCCTGTCAGATGTACTCCTGTTCCTCTACCTACAAGTGAATTATGGTGATCACTTGCACCACTGTCACCGGTGCTTCCTGTGTTGCAGAACTGAAAAAATAATTTCGTTCATTCGTATACTCCATATACACTTATCTGTTATGTGCATCTGATGGTATTTGTAGATGCCCAGATCAGTCTGTCTGATATTTGGAAATATTATAAGTATTTACAAGAGGGCATTAGCAGATTGAACTGAACAAGGCATAGTTAATTTATAATGCTATTCCAAAATGGAAGGCCTAAAGGAAGATGATGGATTAAAGGTTAAGTAATTGGGGTCTCAACCCGATTCTGTATTAATCTAGTTGCATTGATATAGTTGTATTTACAGAATTTAGAGAAAGTCCTTGAAGCTCCCTGACGAGTGATACCTTTTCCCTTATTTTAACTCCTCTATTTTGTCCTTTCCCTTACACCTCACTAAATAAAATAACAATTAAAACCATAACAAGCTAATCCCAGACACTTGAATCTCTAAGCTTTTTACCATGGCTAATCTTGTTTTGCCAATGCCTGTCAAGTGGTGTGACTCCCCCCACCCAAGAGTAGCTGTTAGTGATTACGGTTAATGGAGTATTTCTCTCAGAGGAGTGTAGTTAGGGAGAGGCCCTCAGGTCTCATAACACTGGCATGTCAATCTTTGGGTAACTGCAAAACAGACCTTTCTTATCTTGTGCAAGTTACCAGTAATTCTCAACGTGGGGGAGCAGGGACAAATTTTTCGACATGACCATATTTGATTTTTTTTTTTAATTTTGGTGACATAAGCCTCTTTAAAATGAGTACAGCACTTAGAGAAACTAATGTTGTCCCAGATGATACTCTTTTGTGTCATTTTACCATGGTAAGCATCTATCTTAGAACTTCAGTTGTAGATGCCAATAAGGAAGACGCATGGCTTGAAATACCAGGCCTGAAGAGCACACAGCGTGTATATGCTGCATTGTGCCTGGTACCCAAGGTAATTTGGCTGCTTAGCAGAAATTTAGTTATTTCTGTGTATGCTCTCTTGTGTCCCAGGCAGGTGTCAGCAGTGTTTATGGCTGTGACAGCAGCCCCTTAGGTTGTAAGTAAAGTCCTGCCATTTTAACCGTAAACAGCTCTTGCCTTTTCAAATTTATAACCACGGTATCTGTAATAAGATTAAATAGAGTTACGAACCTACATATAGCAGCCTTCTATTCAAGTAAATCTCATAAGTTAATTAAAATCACACTATTCTCCTCCTATAAAACACATGCGTTTGTCTTGGAGTTTGGTGCTATTGCAGAAATTCTGTGTTTGTCTTATGAAGCTGATTATTGTGCAGGTGACCAAGTGCTGATGCACAGCGGGGCCAGAACAATGCAAATGAAGGACAGAATTCTGGGCAAAGACCTTCCAGCCCTCTAAGGCTGCATGTCTTCTCAAAAGGTGCTAGTGCTCACCCCGGAGGGTCCTGGTCAGTACCTGAAGTTAACAGTCATCATCCAAAAATTTTGGTGTGGATCCAATCACCTAACTCTTCCAAATTCCACACTTGCATATTAACGTTCTCACCTCTGAAATCGGCTCTGATTTATCACTTATTTTCTAGTCAGATGCTGGGTTTGAAAGCACAAAATGAAATGTATGAAGGAAAAAAAATTGCTTTTTTTCTGTCGTATGACCAGCAAAGTGAAGAAGAAGGGTGAAGCAACCTGCAATCACTATTACAAGTCCTGTTGATTTTTTGGGTTGGCCATCGCAGTTATATAAAGCAAAAATAAACTGTGGAAAACTTAGAAAAATAATTCTTTGGCATTGCGTATATTTTTCTAGTAAATAGTATTACATTTTAAATGAAATCCCTCATCCCGAATTCTGCAACTTGTATTGTTTAATTTGTTCGGCAATTCATACTGCCTCATGAAAATGCGTAGTCACTGCTAAGTTGTGGTGCAGATTTTTGCTCAAGACAGCACTCAAAAGGAAAAATTCCTTCCCTGGGATAAAGGATCCAGCAGCTGAGTTACTTTTACAGCCTTTTTGTAGTTTCTTTCTTTGCTTGCAAGCATGGCTGGAATTCTTTCATTATTGACACATCCTCTTATGTTCATATCCCATGTTACTATCCTCGTTATGAAAACTATGATTTGTTTTGTGGATGTCTTGTTTATTATATCAGTCCTGAGAAGCCTGCCAGTGCAGGGAAGAAAGCAATCGCTAGCAAATATATAATGCAGGAACTAAATCATACTGAAATATCATGTAGTATTATATATTGCATGAAAGCTTGCTCTATGTATTGACACGATAGTAAGGAATTATTCCACTTTACATCCGTTTGTGTTTGTTGCCAAAATTGTAATTAAAAGTACAGGCATGCAATATAGAAATACTGAAGAATTTTGGAATCATAGTTAATTTACCAGTGAACATATTTCAACTGATAACATACATGATATTTAATATTCTGAGACTAAATTTACTAGTGCATTAAATAGGTCGCAACTTTAATCATAAGTCATAGCAAAATACACATTTGTTGCTTTAAAGTAGTTCAGTGGAATTAGTGAAAGCAGCCTAGATCCCCTCATAAGCTATCTGAAGCTAAGCCAAAAATAGTGGATGTTAATTCCATTTCTACCCTAATCCTTTCTCTGCTTGTCTAACAATTTTCTATATATTCATAGGAGGGTATCTGCCTCAAAGTTCACGCTTTCTTGTTTGTGTATTCAGGTGCAGATTTCCTTTGAATTTCCAAATGAAAATCAGATCAACTCAGAATCTGCAATAGGTATTTTTGAATAAAATTACTGTCCTATAAACTACGTATTTACTTTTTAGAAAGCAAAGGTAAGCAAAGTAGTCTTCTCCACCCAGTGCAAGCAAAGAAGTCGTTTTAGGTCCCCAAGTACCCAGCAAGTCGGTTGTGCTTATATCCATGTTTCACGTGGGTAACCCATTCCTGATTAGCTGATTCACAAAATACAATGGCATTGCATGACTGTGAAGCTATGGTAGAGAGGTTCCATGTCTTGGTTCGGTATTTGGTTTTGGGGTTTTTGTTAGGTGTTTTTTTATAAAAAAGTTTGTCACACCATTCTCAGGACGTGGCCCCAGGCCCTCCCTGGTGTAAGTGTTGGTATAACCGTGCAGACGGGTCTGTGTCCTGCCCCTTCTCAGAAGTAATCAGCTGGATGCAGTCTGCGTGAGCTCATGGAGGAGCTACAGCGCCTCTGGTGTGTGCCTCTTCTGTAGGGATGTATGTCTGCAGGTGCACGTGCTATTTCCAAAGCCTTAGGAAGGACGGGCACCGCATGTGCAGGTTTGCTCTGGGTTTATGCCGCTAGTAAGTCTGTGTTTCTGCAGAGGGCACTGGTCTTCTCTTTCTGCCCTGTGCTGATGTTAGTGATCGGTGTGGCTGGATTGACCATCTGATGTAGTGAGAGCTAAGTCATTAAAAAAAAAAGAAAAAAAAATAATTAGGGTCAGGAAGCTGCTGTGGTTTGTGGCATGCCTGCCCGCTCACTCACGCTGCTCTGACATGCTCTGGCAACGTTTGGCTGCAGCAGAGGTGGGGAAAGGCCAGGTCCACCAGATGTTGATTTGTTCTGCAGGCGGCACCCTCCATGCCGAGCTCCACGTGCACAAGTCTGGCTGGGGGGCAAAACCTGCTGGTTGTGTAAGGGCTCGTAGGTCGTTCTGGGGTGGGGAAAGGAGCAGGGAATGGAGGGAGAAAGCAATAGGTGGCCCGTAAATGGGGAAGTGTTCAGGCTGTCTGGGAAAATCTAACTGAATTTCGACACGATGGGAAAGTGCATTATCCTAAGGGAAGCTGATTCATCTTGTTTTGAGCAGAGCTTTGTTTTCTTTTTCACCATTTTTCCCCCCCCCCCATCCCTAACTACATCCTAAAGTATCAGGTGAGATGCTGTTTTACTTGACTGGTAATTGTCCCTATTGTTTTTAAGGTCCAAAAGTCATAGAATAATTGTTACAAGTGTGCTAGCATGGAACACGGGTGTATCTGAGCAAAAATGTTCAAATGCTCTTGACGGTTGCTAGTTGTAATGTTATATATGTGTTTGTACATGTGTCTCATGTAGCATTGGCCCATGTTTGGTCTTGGTTTCAGCTCCAGTTGGAGTCTACGTGGGTGGGGCAAAAATAAATCTCTTCAGAGTTCTCTGTGAAGGTTCCACTGCAAACATCACACTGGACGTTGTCTTCAGTGATGTCAATATATTTGGACGGTTTCATACATCTGTATGTGTTTCTTCATTCAGGTGATGAACCAATCTCAAGTTGCGTCACTCCTTCCAGTTACAGAGGTTTCTGCAGCAATGCTACATAAAGAAATAGAGGTTTTGGTATCTGTGTATATATATACACACATATTTGAACCTTTCAAACTTTGTGAGGCAGTTCTTCAAAGTTTGCACAGCCTTATATCATCTGTAACAGGATGTATTTGAAGCTTCCTTTCACCTGAGACTCAGTATTTGTGACTGAGGATTTCCATTAGTAAATATTCTTTCATCCCAGTGTGTGTGAGAGCCTTGGCAGGTGTTATCTTTTAAAGAGATTAAATGTAAGGTCCTCACCTTGCAGACAGCTATGCTCTGGTGTTTAATCCTATTGACTCCTTTGAACTCGGTGTGGCAGACTATACCCATAGGTGTAAGTGGCTGCAGGATAGATGACACGCTGGAACAGATGAGTCAAGTGTTTTAAAACTGTCACTTTCCCAGTTTGTGCTTCGAAGCGTCGAGTGAGATTTTGCGAGGGCTTTTGAAAAACACATGTTGATGGCCAGCCTGACAAGAAGTGGTTGCTTTTTACTGCACCTGTTCTCAGCAGTGCCTCTAACCCAGGAATCTGAAATCCCATTCCTGGAAGAAAAGATGCATTTGTGTTGTCCTTAGATGCCACCAGCCTGTGGAGTCCCACAGGCCAGAGAGGCTGTGTGGCATAAAGAGCAGGCTCGGTACAGATGCAGTCTGTAGCAAGTCTAAATTCCAACTGAACAAGCACATATGAAGGAGGGGAAACTGCCTTTTTTCTGCATACAGTCCAAATTTGAGCGAACCCTAATGCTAGAGGATATTGCTGCCAACTGCAAGTCCCTGCTATGCAGCCCACAGCAAGAAGCTTCTCAAAGAAGTGATTGCAAATATTGTTATTTTTTTAACGTTGCCTTGCTCAATCTAATCTCAGTATGGAAAACGGCCAATGCAAGGGGATTTCAGGTGATGGGAAAATTGCAACCTGAACTATTAGTTTGCCAAAGTTAACAATGAAAATGGAATTACAAGCGTAAGCACTGATAGCTATCTGCATCAGCAGTAGAGCTCTTCGTTTGTGGAGGGAGCAAAAGGCGTGCTCTCTATCGGTTATGTTGGTAGATGACTCTTTGAGCCTATAAATATCACATTAAAAGGATCACATAGTAAAAGCTTCTCGCTGGGAGGTTTGAAAGTGAGTGAGCCCTTGCAGCCACTGGCCTCTTGGTGTTTTGAGTGAACTTTCCTGTTACATTTACTGAGTGCTTTTGCCTGCCGCATGTTCATACCTTTCTTGTTCCACACATTCATTTTCATTTCAGCGACACAGTCCACAAGAAATTGTGAAGCTTTCTTTAGGAGTCCTGCTATGGAGGCAGAGTGTACAGAGCGCGTCTGAGGGAAAGTTATCTAAAATGAAAACTTGTGGCTTCCGCTATACTCCTGCACAACAAATTACCCTGTAGTACATGACCTGGAAGAATGAATAAATGCCCTAGATTTTTCTAGATGGGTTCTTTGAGGGAAGAGATGTATTTATATGTATGTGTGCAGATAGCTATAGATATATGAGCATATTAAAATAACTTAATTATACAAATGTTGCAAGACCTCTGTTATACCAAAGGAATATGTGTAGTCAACCAGTGGAAGATCTGATTCAGTCAACAGATGACTAAATCTGGTTTAGATTCAAAATCTTCAATTACAACTTCTCTTGGATGTGGAAGCGCTAACATAAATGTTAACAACATATAGGATACTATACCAACCAGTAGAAACAGGAGTTTTCTAACTAAGTGCACTGGAAAAAGGACAGAAGACCTACAATACTTTGGTTAAAGATTTTCTTCTTTTGTTTTTACCCTGCTTCTGGTGCAGTGAGTATGTACCTCCCACAGCCAGTGTGAACTGGTGGATTCCCAAAGGTGACTGGCACAAGAAGCCCAAACCATGCACTGAAGCATGTTCCCTTAACAGACTCTGTGCTGAGATGCAGACTTTCCATCCAGCTTGGTGGTTCCCAGGGGATTTTCACCTCCAGCCTTTCACTGGATCCCTCTTTGCTGCCACCTCCTATCGTGCCAGCGGTAAGGACAAGCTAGAAAGCCCACTGACCCTGTCATGGGCCAGCTGGGTATCTTCGCCCCATGCTGCCCAGCATTACTTGTTCTGGGAACACTGGCGCTGACTCCACAGAGGCTTGTCAGAGATCTTTTCCTTGGGTTTCATGTCGTGCCTCCTCTGCCACAGGTGCTCAACACAGTTTTGCCCGCATCTACTGCACACTTGTATGGACTCTTGGGAAAATAGTTGACTAAAACAGTGATCTTCTTGTGAAATGAAATCCAAGAAGCTTGTTAGGAAGGGTAGGGGGAAAAGGGAGAACTTTGTCAGTTGTTGAGGCTTTGTTAATGTTTGAAAGCTCCAGTGGTGACTGGATAACTTCTGAAACAACAATGCCAAGTTTTTTTGGTTTGCCAATACAGTTAACACCGTTGGCTTAATGAACGCCATGGCAAACAACTATCTTGTTTAAAAATACTTTTGTCTTTGCTTAAGCTATATGACATCTCTGGGTGTTCTAAAAATGGCTCCAGTAAATTCAGGGGACATGATACTTGGCAATGTTGAGATTAGTATTGTTAGAAGGTAGAAACCAAGAGGTATTTTTTTCTCTTTGTGTTTTATGAAATGGAAAAAACACAGAATTTTAATAAATCCTAGATCTAATTCCTTCCTGGAAACTGAAAATGGAAACTGGCCAGTCTGAATACCCAGAGACTTATAGTGTTTTTTAAAAAAATATTTGTGAACTGTGAAAAGCAAGAACCCCAGGCAGAAGGTCAATAGAGATTATAGTTTCTGGTGCATATATTTCCTTCTTAAATTGCTTCTTCTCCACTGTTTCTTGCAGATATCTCTTTTTTGCCATGTCAGCTGACAGCCACCAGCTCCACACCCATTCCTACCAGGATGCGCTAAGTTCTACTTGCCACAGTCTCTTGAATGTCAACAGTCACCCCCTGTCAAAGAGCTCCTCAAGTCTGGCCTGTACTGGGCAGTCAGCTTTAGAGGAAAGGCAAAGCAACAAACAGGAGCTGAAGAAAAGCCACAGTAGCACCATCTGCCATACCCTGGGAAGTGAGAGTGATTCCAGGAGTGTGCCAAGTCCTGGATGGTCCTTCACACAGCCTGGGGTGATGGGACTTGGATCAGCGGTCCAAACCATAAGCAGTCAGTCAGCTGATGACCATTCACAGAGCAGAACTAAGACTACAAACCGTTTTGTTAGCGCTGAACCGTCCCCGGCATCCTGGGAAGTGGGGGACATCAAGATGTGTGTAAAGAGCAGCACTGTTGAGAATGTTTCTTCAGCCTGCGTTGTACACCAGCAAAACATGTGTGAAATGGAAGAACCAGGAACTGCCCTTCAGAGAAGCCACTCAGACCTAACTTGCAGTTGCAGACAGCAGACTTATGTCACTCACATCGAAACCAGTGCTACTCACTCCAGCCTAAGCTCTTCTAGCTGCAGGCATGGTCCACCAGTGGCTAGGATGTCTTTCCAAACACAGAGATATGGATCAGAAACAAATGAAAATACATCTCACTATCAAAACCTTGGGACTCATCTTCCAGTTCTACCTAGAGACCAAAGAGTACCCACAAACAGCTTTGACAGCGGTGGTATTCCACGTAACACTACTGTTTACACAGATCCTGGAACGTTTCACACTGCTGTTCTAGGACCCCACATGCCTGGAAATGATTTCTCAAACAGGACAATGTTCAGTCAAGCCACTGGGATTATTCATGGTGGTCTGATTTATGGGAATATTCCAAACTCTGCATACTCACCCATGGTGATGACAGTTCATAACAATTCTGCAGGGCCCTGTAATATAAGGCAGGACCCTTGTATGAAAGTAGATGCCACCATCCCTGCCTATTGCCATTCTTTGCCCATACCATCCATACAGCTTGTTCCACGGTTGGTGTGCTCGGTTAGCGAGTCAGGGAACGAGCAGGCAGCACCTGGCTATTTTCATTCCTTTTCTACTTCAGACATTTTGACGTATCCTAAACTTGTGTCTTCAGTAAGTGAATCGGGCCTGGATGCCAAGAGAGTCCTGAAGTGCTGCAGCATTCCTGGAGAACAACAGCAACATGCTCCCCACTGTGCTCAGCAGGAGAGAGCTCCTCCAGAAACGAGGGCTGCCTGTGTTGCCTTTAGTAGCCAGCCAGGTGCAGACGTGGTTACGACAACTAAGGATATGTGGACTATGACCTCTATGAATGATTTAACCAAAGGACTGAAACCAGCTCTTGAGCGTAGAGATGCCGAGGTACAAACTCTTCCAACCATGGAATGCAAATCTGTGGCAACGAGCCCAGCGGCTGCAGCAGAAGGCCACGCACATGTGTTCCCAGAGGTGAACCTGGAGCAAGACCTGGAGGCCCCCAAATCTCCAGTACGCGAAGTGAGATGGGATGACGAAGGAATGACGTGGGAAGTGTACGGGGCATCTGTGGACCCAGAAGTCCTTGGGTTAGCCATTCAAAAACACCTGGAGATTCAAATAGAACAGTTCCAGACAGAGCCTGCTGAGCTGGCTGGGAAAAGTAACGAGGAGCCATCTTCTGATAAAATGGGGAAAAAAAGGCCGTTCAGAACAATGATGCATTCCCTGAGATACCCGAGCTGTTGTGCTCGTTCCAGTACTGCGGTGGAGTGAGCACAGCTGTAGGACAAAAGCTGTGCTGCTTTTACAGTGTAAATAAACACCAACTCTTCTGTGTTAACACAGTACGCGTGGACAATCCCCTTCAGGATAAGTGGGAAAAGTGACCATCAAATACACATCAATGCAAGGAAAAACCTGTGGTTGGGACATGTAACAGAGGACGTAAGGTTGCACCTACATCATGCCATCTGAATGCTCTTGACTTTTTAATGTAGCACTGTTTTATTCTTCTATGCTAGTTTTAAATCATATTGTAAGGAATGAGACTTCTTTTCTAAATGATGCATCTTTTTAAAGTAACGATGATTTTTTTTCCCTGTATTTTAATAATTTAGGGTTAGAAAGCAAAATTAGGAAATGACGCTTTAAAGTTCTTAGCTTTCAATCCTACTCCCTTAAATTGCTTTGGGAGCTACTTTGCTATTAATTTATAATAACGCTGACTATAAACCCACCTTAACAGTAGACAAAATGACAAACTAGTGTAATGCTATATGACAAAGAATTGTAACTTTTGGTACGTAACTCTGTGAAGTAATTTCAATTTTGCTAGTCTGAACTTGCTCTTTGCAAGCTGATGTACAGTTGGAGGATGCTCCTGCAACTTTCAAATTAGTCTGTAGTTATGATGAATTACACTCTAAATACCCAGAACTGATGTTTACCACGTGATTGACACAAATGTACAGTATTACCAAAGATGACTCGTGTAATGTGAATTACTTCTTGAACGCTTGTTTATTAGAGACATGAAACAAAAGCTGTTCAGATTAGTCTGTCACAGTATCCTACCCTGCAAATCATAAGCAGTTTTGTTTTGCTTATATTAAAAGTAATTTCCAGTGAGTCCCTTTTATGTGCATCTATCCTGAACAGTGGTTATCTTGTTGCATAAACCACAGGTGACACGGTTTGCATGTAACCTTTGCTCGTCTTGTGTTCTCTTGTCTGGGCTGACGTCAAGCATCTGCTGAGAGCCAGACTTTGTGTCTTCACCAAAGCACAGCTCCAAGGTCGTTTGTGCTGAGTGCCTTGGTCATACGGGCAGCTTGAAGATTTCTTTTCGCTCAAAAACAACTTTGCAAACAATTTCCCAGTGAGAAACCTTTAATGATACTGTAAAGCAGCTGTAGTGCAGTGTTTGAAGTGAAAGGTTTGTCAAGGAAGCTGAGACTATTATTTCCAGTGTCGTATGTTGCCTTTGGTCAATGTCTAAGATTCTTCAGGAAACTAGGAATGTGCTATATTTTTTGATGAAGAGAGAGGAGGAACATTCATTTCTGTCTCAAAGAAAAACTTGCAGTGGCAGAGAACTTGCTGCTGTGGAATTACCCATTCTTCTTTAAACGTGTGTGGTTGTGCTTTTGTTGGGTTCGGTTTTGTTCCAGCTTCCTAAAACAATTAGTTAGCAGGCTGCCCACATAATGCTCACCCAATGTGTATATGAACAGAGTCCCTGGTGCTTAGGACAGTTTTAAAATTTCAGCTAGAAAATCCTTAAATGTAGGACCTGCTAGCTGTAATGCACCGTGATGCGTTAATTTAATAACTTAGATTAGTTCAAGATCAAATTTTCATCCCTGGACAAAGTGGAATTAAACAGAGCTGGGTCTTGTGAAACTCACTTTGAGTTTAAGAGGCTTCATTTAGGCCTTGGGACTTTGGCCTCAATAAAGTCTGAACTCAAAACGACTTTTATACAAACCAAGTCTGAAACCGCCGGAATACAACGCCTTACTCAGGATGCCTCTATAGCTGTAAGCATCCAAGTTTTGATAATGATCCTAGATGTTAAAAGTTGCTTTTATTAAAGCTTTACTAGAAGTAATGAGTAACTAAGAAGAGTCACTTCCGCTGTTATTTAGTGTTTAGCTAGACAGTTTCTATATAGGTTTATTTTATGGGCCAGAGTATAGCAAGCGGTACCAAACATCGATTTCTTCCTTTCTTCAAGTATTACACTTAGAGAATTTTAAGCACTATAATGGCCTAAAACCTTGTTAGCTTGTCCTCAGGTGTGCAGGTGAATTATTTGGCTATTTGACATGTGGAATAATCTTGATTCTCCTCCCACCTGCCCCCCATCCCAAGCACTCCTCCAAAATAAAGCGCCCAGCTCTAGGAAGACGGTAAAATAGGACCAATATCAAATTGGTCAGAAAGAGATAATTTGCAGAAGGGACTGGAACAATGTAGCCAAGTCCGTTGAGTGTTTTGGCTGTTGTACACTATAAAAGCTGGAAAAACTCTTAGGTTTCATACAGCTCCACGGTGAATTACCTATGGTTTATGCATTGGTATGGATTTGCTGTTACAGTACTGAACACTGATTATCAATCCTGGATGAGGGCAATAAATGACAAATTCAGGGAAAGGACACCAATGATTTGCTAATCAAGAAAAACAGATGCTCACTCATCACAGGCATTGTGAGTCTTTAGGAGTAATTGGAGTTGCTGTTGGTAACAAAAATAGTGTTTGTGTTTGAGGACTTCTTATGCTTTTGGAAAGGACTAAAGTATGAGTCATATTAAAAGAGATTTGGGGGGGGGAACCCCAAACAAAATATTCATCTGAATATTAACTACATGCATAAAATAAGTTGTTTCACTTGTATGATGGATGCCTCTTAAAAAAAGGAATTTGGATTCACTTTGCATTTGGGTTCAAACTTTTTTCCTTAATTTAAATACAGTCAGGTCGTATGTTAAGTATTCTTCATATAAGAGCTCTGTCTAAGTCTTTTTCTTGTAAATGTGAGAACTCTATCTCCATTTTTTAACATTTTCTAACTTAGGGAAATGCAAATCCATTAAATTCTACTTTTAAATATAAATAAAGTAGAAGGAGAACTTACATTAGATTTATAACTGAACGGGTCAATGCTGAACACAGATGCTTGTCAAGCTAGGGGGAATTCAGGGTGTATTATTCTCTTGAGCCCATTTGAAAACCAGTTTGGATCACATCACGCTGCCTCTGCTCCCCAGCCTGGCTGCTCAGGTACCAGTTACAGCTCATCAAGTCCGGGCTGCGCAAACCCCCGGTGAGGGCTGCGCTGCCACACTGGGAGCTGAACCCATTTGCCTCGGTGCTTCTTCGTTCCCTTGAAATATGCGAAGAGCCATCTGGTAATGCAGTATTTTGGGTATGTTCTCTCATCCCTAGGTGGTAACTAATGGCTCCAGAAGGACTGATGGCTCTATGGTCAATAATGGGCTGAGATGCTTTGGCTGGTGGTTCAGCAAAGATTGAAGGGAATTGATACTGATATCAGCATGCTGATGAAATAGCTTTGCAAAAGAGTTACAATAATCCCTTTCACTCCGAATTATTACCTTGCTCTAGTAACAAAGGAGATGGGTCACCGTATTTACTGTTACTGTTCCTGGAGGAGAGGCCAAAATCTGTCAGACGTTTGACACTGACTGACTTTATTGCACAGTTGTAATTTGAGATAATCTTTAACTGCAGGGCTAAATACTGAAATAGAGGATATTCTCTCAGTGTTTTAAATAAAAACCTTAAATAAAATATTCAAGTCAATCCTTTTAAAAGAAACTCAAACTAAGAAGATGCTTAATCAATTTCATATCGGTTCGTTTTAAAGTCATTGTATTTATTTATTTGGTCTTCTGAAAATGTCCATTTGTCCTGAGAAACAGCTTTCTAGAGTTGTGTTTGTGGCAGGTTGCTTAATGGCTGGGGATCAGGCGTGACCAAATTCACTCTGTGCCCAATAACGTGGGAGCCGCCATAACAAACCTCCCAGCAATTCCTGCTGCGCCGGGGTGATGAGGAGCCAGCAGCGGGAACGGGGGCGTGCAGCTGAGGGGCTCTGGGAAGCTGGCAGCCCCGGGACAGGGGTGCTGTGGGGTCTGCAGACCACTTGCCTTTGGCCTCGTGCTGCTGGAAGAGACCTTCTAGCTGCTACAGCCTGGAGCCGGGGCTGGTTCTGCTGAGGATGGCCACGGCTCCCTCCCTCCACACACAGGTTTTGCTTTAGGAACCCCCTGCCTATCATCCTGCCAGATGTAGCTTCAGAAAATGCACGTTGCACAGCTGGAGTAACGTGGCTCTGTGCCCAGGGTCCTCCGAGCTGGGACTGAGTGGGGAGGAAACCACAACCAGCTGCTCCGTGCCCAACTGTGACCAACGACGTTTCAGAGGAAAAAAAGCATCTCCGCTCTTCTGACAGGGCAGTGTATTTCTTCCCGATCGCTTCTCTGCTTATAGCCAGTAAGAAATAATGGCAAGCTGGGCTAATTGCATTATTGGATAGACATTTAGTCTTTTAAATCCAAAGCAGTAATGACCTGTCTCAAGACGTGCTGAGGTAAGAGGCCTTCTGGATGTTACTCCCTGCTAAAGATGGAATAAGAAAACCCATGTAGTTTTGCTTAGGGAAAGCAACGTGTGGTAAGGTTGGGACAAAGCCGAATCTGTGAGGAGAGATGAGACGCAGGAACCCCAGCTCCGCGCAGGGAGCGGGGCCAGGTGCCCTCCAGGCACTGCTGCCCCCCTCTCTCAGGGGCTTTTCCAACTGTGAAATTGCAATGCTAATACTTCATTACCATCTGTTCCTTTCAGACATGTTGTGGTGATTAATTTGTCTTCTTAAGCCCCTTGAAAATGAAAGCAGTCTATTAGTGCTAAGTAATACTGTTAATTGGCAAGAGAGAAGGAGGCAGCATGTGGGTTTATGAGCTGGAAATAAGTAATTCCAATCAACCCCTACAGTAGCAGTTAAATAACTCAGTGGGACTTGCTGCGTCAGTCCCTTGTGTCTTTTCCCTTTCACGGGATATCAGGACTCTAAGAGAGAAGCAAGTTTTGGTTTCTAAGTTTTTTTTCTTTTCCCTCTCCTCAGAACTACGGATCTGAAATGAAGAACACAAGGTGCCTGTTGAGCTTCTTTCCAAAGCCTTGTTATTGCCACAGGTCACAAGATCCAGCTGACCCTCCACAAAGAGGGAGAACCCAATGCCTGTCAGCCTGGGCTGCAGGCGTCTGCGGGGCATCCCGCCCCCTGCCCTTCCACAGCGGGAGCTCGACGGAGCCACGTGGTTTATAAAGGGGAAGAGACGGGTAAGATTTCTGGGTCAGTGAGAATTTTGTTCCTTTTCTCGCTCAAAAAGAAACTTGCAGCCAAAAAATTCTGCCCAGTGTAAACATGGGTGTGCTCCTCTGCAAGGCTGGTCCCAGCGTACCCGTTTTGTGTGGGGCAGCACCCCTGCCCCGGGCAAAACCAGTCGTTTCTTCTTCCGGGAGCTCCTTCACAAGACTAAACACGCCGTCGCTTGTGGCTGTTACTGACGGTCTGCGACAGGGAAGGGAATGGTGAGCATCTTTTGCCATGGTCACTTGGATGTCCAGCTTCCATCTTCCTCAAGCTGTAGAGGTGCTGGGTCCTGAGCTGGCAGCCATCACATGTACGAGGGCCAATGTCTTCAGATAGCAGAGTACTAAGCTGTAGCTTGTAAGTCTTTAGAAGCATTAATCCTATCTATTATGTGACCTAAACAGATGTCATCTGTCTTATTTTCAGCCTTTCCATATACTACGGGCTACGCCACCCAGACGACGTGTGAAGGAAGCTTAGAAAACAAAGAGGGGAAACGCAAGCGAGGAAATGACACTGCAGACCTCCGTCCCGCTCCAGCCCCCTCCCGCTCGCCAAGGGGCAGGAAAGACAACCCCAGCGGTGTTGCGGGTGGCTCATCGGCGCGCTGAAGGAGAGATTTTGTCCCCCATGATGTTACAGGTAGTCTAACGCGATGAATCTGGGTCAAGCGCTTTGGGGAACTCCTGCTGGCCAGGATTCCGTCTCCTAGCTCCACCTGGCGCTCAGCCTGGCACCACAGACCCGCTCTTGCTCCTCTGCATTGTCTGGTCCCTGCTCGCCTCCTACCATTCTTACTGTAAAGCAGGGATGGGGTCACAGCTCCCCACGCAGTGAGCCTTGCTGAAACACTTTAGTTTGTGCTTTCCAGCGCGCGACTGCTGCCGGGCAGCTCTTGGGTGCCGTGGTCTGACCTGCACTGCGCTGCCCTGGCAGCAACGGCAGGCGCTGGCGTTTCTCCTCCTTCCCCTGCCCCAGGCACAGCACCCTCTGTAATGACACGGGCATAAAAAGTCAGGCCTTCCACCTCCTCCGATTGCTTTTTGCAATGGTTGTGGATAATTCGCTCACCCTGGCACTGGCTGTAGCGCCAGCTGCTTCACCCCAGATGGGGACTGAGCAGAAATTCCTGCATGAGGGTAAATTAAATGCTGTCTTGTGTTCATATGGCCTGGAAAACCCTACAAACGCCATTACCTCAGAGAATCCAGGTTTAGGGACTCCTGCACATTAATTTGAATTCATGGTGTGATGGGTTAGGTTGTAATTTCTTCCTTGTTTTCATAGTGATCTGGTTTTGTTAAATGTTATGCTTTTTTCAGTATCAACCTTGCTCCAACAATAGAATGAGGGATTAATTTAGTGCCATGCTGCTGTAGCTGCTTTCTTAAAAAAGGATCTTGGAAAAAGGTGAGACGTGTTTCTGAGAAAGCAGAAGAGACCCGTTCTGATTGTGTGATGCCAGTTGTTCAACAACACACTTTTCCATGTAAATGAGAGCAATCCCTAGAGCCAGTACAGCACAGCTGTCAGCTAAAACAGCCCTTGTGCTTTAAGTCTGCACTGAGAGTCCTCTCCTGCTCCAATTTTGACTGGAGTGTGTGTGTGTGGGTTGCCAGGTCGGCTCCTTCTCTGAGCGTTTTCTCCTCATTAGGTTCTTACTTAAGTTTTTTATTATTTCTCTCATAGAAATATTGACTATCTGGGCATTGTATGCCTTTATATGAAATAAAGTACTTTTCTCTGTTGGGGTTATTAAATCTGGAGGCTCCTGCCCTGTGCCAGACTTCTTCCTGTATCACTTTCCCACCTTTCCAGCATCCCAGAAGCCAACTGTCTTTTGCCGAAGATGATTAATAATAACATGGCCTAGTTTAAACTCATCTCCTTAACCCTGCCACAACAAGCAGGAGGCAATGAACAACCTGGAAAATACGCTGTGCAGGATCAAGTGATTTTTGTGTGTTGGTTTGTTTTCTAATTAAAATGCAAAGTGAGTCCCTGGGAATAAATAATTTTTTTAGAGATAATGTCTTGAAACTAACCCAGATTTCGTTTCATGCCCAGTGATTGAACAGTCGCTGCTCTCCATGAGCCTGCATCAGAGCCAAACGCGAAGCAGCTGCCCTAGCCCAAAAGCCAGTCACTTGCAGGCTCAGAGGCGCGGGAGGATTTACCCCCAAAACCCAGCTCTTAGGGAAAACGTATGCCTCCGAAATTTCAGCATCGAGCTCTACGCTTGCATGGGAAACTTTTCCATTGATGTGCTGATTTCTTAAATTCACAACATTTTTAACAGCCCGAGTGTGCCAGGTAGTTATTCAAAAAATGACTGTGTGGTGTGTGTGGAACATGACTAAGGATTTATGTTTAATGTTTAAAGATGATTAGGGGGCTGGAGCATCTTTCTTAAGAGGAAAGGCTGAGGGAGTTGGGTCTTTTTATTCTGGAGAAGAATGAGGGGGGATCTCTTAAATGTTTACAAATACTTAAAGGGAGGGTGTCAGGAGGAGGGGGCCAGGCTTTTTTCAGTGGTGCCCAGTGACAGGACTCAAGGTAACGGGCACAAACTTGAATATAGGAGGTTCCATCTAAACATGAGGAGGAACTCCTTTACTTTGGGGGTGGCAGAGCACTGAAACAGGCTGCCCAGAGAGGTGGTGGAGTCTCCGACTCTGGAGACATTCCCAACCCGCCTGGACACCATCCTGTGCAACCTGCTGTAGGTGGCCCTGCTCTGGCAGGGGGGTTGGACCAGATGATCTCCAGAGGTCCCTTCCAACCCTTAACATTCTGTGATTCTGTGATCTCCTTCCTCAATATTTCAAGTTGTAGAAGCCACCAAGTCTAGGATCCACAATGAATCACTGCTGGGATGTGACTTTGCTTATTGAATATATTTCTCTGTGTATTGTAGACTGGCCAGCAAGCTGTGGCAGAGGGTATTTTCAGCCAAACACCGCAAGGAGAATTACATCAGGCACTCCTGCCCTTGGCAGATCTCCTTACAGGTATGCACAGCCTTTACAACAATTTTTCAGTGACACGAATATCGATGTTTTGGAAGAGGTTGCTTATGAAGTCAGTAACACACTTACAGACAAATAACACCTTGTTTTGGCAGGTTTTTGTGTAGCTATCGGTTCCTTCCTGCTGTTGTTGAATATGTGGCCAAGCCTACTGTAGCCCACAAAACATACATGGCCATCCCTCTCGTTTGCAAAGCATGTGCGAGTTGCAGGACCCATCCATCACAGCTGAACTGAGCGTGCTTTTTCCACTTGATAAGCAGGAAGACATTTAATTTCTGACCGTCAATGTCCTGTTTCTGCAAAGGGATATATATATATGAGGCAGTTACTGTTTGAGACACATCTACCAGCTGAAGCTTTGGAGGGTTTCAGGAGGGAAAAATGAATAACAAAAAAACCCCGGAGTAAAACGGGTGAGGATTAAAAAGGCTACACCCATGGTTTTGTTTTATAGAATGTGTGGAACCCTTAGGAAAAGCCACTTCCCTAGGCACCTGTCACACAAAGGTGCTGCATGGACAAACGCCTGAATGTTTGGGTATGTGCTGACCAACAGGTCTGCGCGTGGGGTATGGAGTCCTAACACCTTCATTGCACACTTGATGAAGCAGTACGCAAATAAAGGTTATTTCCCTCTACAATTGCTATTAACCCCTGCTGCAGGAGAGAGAGCATTTCTGTTATCACAAGTGAAATCTGTTCCTTTTCCCTGTCCCTCTACTTGGGGCGACACTTCCTTGGTTGAAACATCTGTTGTTATTTTTTGCATGGATAAATTTGGACCACAAGTAAGAGATTTGTTCATGTCTGTGGCGGGACCCTTATTCACATACGCTGGGTTCTCACTGCAGCCCATTGCGCCCAGAATTAAGTTCTGCCTTGGGTTCGACTGCCTAGCGAAGCTACAGAAAACCTTTCTGGGAGCCTCTTTAAATGAAAGAGTGAAGTGTGGAGTTAGGTGTATTCCATATTTCTGTTCCATGTGAAGTGGGATAGACTATATGTGGGATAGACAATTAGACAGCATTTTAAAAAAGCGTGCAGAAATGAGAAATCCTTTAACTAGAGGAAGGAAGAAGGCCGAGTGTGTGGTGCAGGAAAACGTTATTAAAACATCCGTGTACAGTCTATATATGAAAATGTTTATTTGGGAGTTCAAAAATATTTACTTTATCTCTGCCATTGAGGGAGCTCGACACAAAAGGCAAAGATTCGAGGCAAGTAAATACAGCGCAGAGAGCTTTGAAAATCCCCTGCAGGGAAATAGAGCCTTGGACTTAAGCAGGACCCACTGCTGGGCTCCTTGGGCAGGTTGGTGGCTGCGAGGTCGGCCTCGGGCCACGGGCTGGACAAGCTCCGGGGGAAGGCTGGGGACGGACCTGGCACGCAGCTGTGGGACCTGGTGCCAGGTCACAGCCCGCCTGGAAGGGGACCAAGGACAGACGTCAGAGAGGATACGCGGGAGGGCGGGCTGCGCACCCGGGGTTGGCGGGGACAGAGAAAACAGCCTGCATCCTGCGGCAGGGCGTGAAGTAACCGGTGATTGCCCCGGGAGCGGCGTGCATTTCCCTGACACCTACAATGATGACTGCTCTATAATTCCATGCTCTGCTTCGGGACCATTGGTGTCTCCGAGAGGAGCCGCTGTCAGCTTGTCAGCTTGTGCCTTGGCATCCGGCTCCCGCTCCGGCTGTGCTGCGCCGGTTCTGTGTGCCGCGCTCCTCTTTATCCCTTGCGCAAGGCCGCGATGTGCTGCTCAGCTGCGCGGCAGAGCCCCAGAACAGGGAAATCACATTATGCCGTGTTAAACATTGAAGTTAACGCGACTGATTCTCTTCAGCTAGATCACTGCTGTTATTGCAAGAGGAACCAGAAACATTCTTTAAGAACATCTGTGTAAACCCCATAAAATTTACTCTAAAATCATTGCCGCAGAGAATGTTCCTCAGGTTCTTTGTGTTTTGGGTGGCGCAGAGCAGCAGTTTGGCAGGCCAGTACCAAAGAGCTGCAGGAAAAGCTTCCGCTTCCGCAGCGAGGCTCCTGTTTCAAGGGCGTGTGGAGGGATGAATCCCACACTGCAGCCGAGCAAGGAAGAAGTCTTTGAGGGTACAAAAAGGGTCCTTAAGCACTTTCGCTGAATCAAGGCAAAGCCAAGCGGTGGCTTGTCAGGAAGGATGGACTTTATTGTGCAGGAGCACACGCGCGATTCCCATTCAGCAAGAAGCAGTACTGAATTTTGGGGACAGGAGCACATTATGCAGTGTCATGCACTTCCTGAGGGAGAAGTTGCACCCCTTGTTGACTATCTTTGATGTGTATGTAGATCCCTTTCACACGGGCAAAATGCTTCTCTTCATACTTTGGCTGGAGGCCTATCGTCAATACTGATACACAGTTTTATCCAGCGCTGAGGAACGCTGCAGCACATACGCTTCCATCTTTGCTACTGTTTGAACATGGGGAGATCATCTTGTTTATTTTTTCCAAAAAATTGCATCTCTACCCAATCTTTTGCCCCTGTTTTAGCAGGCTACCGATTTGTTCTTTGCTAGTACCATTTTAAATTTAATTTTTTGATCTGTTGTGTAGGTTTGGGTAAAAAGGCACATCTGTGTGTGGCTAAAGGTACGGCAGAGGGAGGAGTGGTGCGTACTCCCACCAGTGGTGGGAGGAAAGAGCCCATTAAAACTACGGATACGGTTTCTTACTCCGAAATTCTTTTAGGGTGAGATGGAAGCAGCTTGAATACTGTGTTCAGTTTTGGGCACCGCAGTATCGGAGAGACATTGAGGTGCTGGAGCGTGTCCAGAGAAGGGCAACAAAGCTGGTGAGGGGTCTGGAGAACAGGTCTTATGAGGAGCAGCTGAGAGAGTTGGGATTGTTTAGCCTGGAGAAGAGGAGGTTGAGGGGAGACCTTATCACTCTCTACAACTACCTGAAAGGAGGTTATAGCCAGGTGGGGGTCAGTCTCTTCTCCCAAGTAACAAGCGACAGGACAAGAGGAAACGGCCTCAAGTTGTGCCAGGGGAGGTTTAGATTGGATATTAGGGAAAACTTCTTTACTGAAAGGGTTCTCAGGCATTGGAACAGCCTGCCCAGGGAGGTGGTGGAATCGCCATCCCTGGAGGTATTTGGAAGACGGGCGGACGTGGTGCTGAGGGACATGGGTTAGGGGTGGTTTTGGTAGTGTAGGTTTACGGTTGGACTCGATGATCTTGAAGGTCTCTTCCAACCCAAGTGATTCTATGATTCTATGATTCCAACTCCTGAATCCTCCCGGGAAAGCACAACCTTAGCCACAACGAATCCATACAGAGAGTGTACCGTGTGTGGTACAAACAATCTACCAGCATGAGCACTTCCATGAAAACCACTCAAACCATGTGGATTACGAGATTGCCTTGGTCAAGGCGATGGAAGATGTAACAGCAAGGCGCTTTGCCACTATGCGCTGCCTGGGAGAGGCTGCTGTCGTTGCCTGGGACAGTCCTGCTGGGTGACTGGATGGGGGGGACACAACAGCTGTATGTGCGCTGACAGTTTTCAAGATCAGGCAGGGTCGGCATTATTTTCCCTTAAATCCCAATACAGAGAGGATTATACAGCACAGCCTACACATTCACACGAAGAAGCCAAATACGTGAAATGCAGGTTCCTCGGGTACCAGCGCAGCTGGGATTAGGTGGCCGACTTCTACTTTCTCTTACGTCAGCGTTGAATTATTTGTTCTCTGGCTGCAGCCACGAGCTCTAACCACTGCCCTAACCACCTAAGACCCGCTGAAAAGAAGAGCTCCTTGGTGCGTGCCCAGAGGAGCTGCTGCGTGTAGGAAATGGTGATTCAGCCACCACGCGTGGGCAGAGCTGCACGGCTACCGAGGTTTCCATCCGGAGCCCTTTCTCTCTGTTAAGGTGCGTTTTAAGTACTGAACACCTCTGGAACACCTGTTCTTGGCGGCGCTGGCTGGGTGACCCTGGAAAGGCCCAGCAAGGAGATCCCTTGGAGGGATCCCAGGGAGATCTTGGCCTTCAGTGGTGGTGGCAGCGTTCGTTCTCCAGACTTTCAGTAAAGACAGTGCCCGAGAGCCCCGGCTGGCATGTTGGGCAACGACACAACCAAACGAAACCCCCGTGCGAGGCCAAACCAAGCAGCGCACACGGAGAATTTTCCAGGGGGCAGGAAAAACGACCGGGCCCGCCGGCCTGCCGCATCCCCTGACATCTCCTCTGCGCTTCCTCCTCCTCCTCCTCTTTGCGGGGCGGGCGGCCCGGCCACGGCCTGGTGCTGAGGGGGGCGGGCA